>OX183134.1:23156063-23464513 GCA_945261195.1 Cryptosula pallasiana | reverse complement strand
TTGCGAATGAAAATGAACACTAAATAAATAATAACGAGCGAGTTGATTTTCTTCATTTTCATAGAAATGTTTTATATCTTTGAAAAATAACTAAAAAATAATTGCAAGCGTTCGAAATTTACTAAAATGAAGGGCGGCTTTACAAACTATCCCAGTTTATGGCAGTTAAAATATTATTATCTTCTTGATCATTTTTAAAACTTGGAGTTGTTTTCCTTTTATTTTATTCAGTAAACTATAACATTTGATTGAATATTTATGTTGTTTTAAACTAATGTTCCGATTCATGCATGATGTTTTGAATTACGAACACGCATTATTTTTCGTATTTGTTCGACTAACACGTCGCGAACAAATTAATAATACCGAAAATGAACTGCTTTGAAATAAACGTAACCCACATGTGTATATATCAACTATGTGTGATGGATCAATGGTGTTTGCAACCTATGAGTATGCCCCAAAAATCAACTTTATTTTTTCATGGGTGGTGGCTGTTGTGCTTTACTTAAAATATTGCTACTAATGGTTTTGCAATAAAGATGGAAAACTCTGTTGTGTGGATTGTTCCTGCAGGCAAATACACCTAGCATAGCAGGCGAGGTTTTTTTAAAAACAAATAATAGTGTGTTTGTAGTAACAATTCCTGAAAACTATGAGATGAAAGTTATAATGTATTTTACACGGTACCAACTCACACAATTTGCAGAACTGAAAAATTTACACACATTTATGAAGGAATCAACAAAAAAATGAAAAGACGCATAGATGTTCTTTAACAACCGGTGAAGAAGAGCTAAGTAAACACCTCGCAAACAGCAGTGATTGGCAAAATGTTTAACCTCTTAACAAAATCCCTGTTTTAGTTTGGAGAATCTGACAAGTTTGAAGAGTTTGGACCTACGACTCAACCAGTTCACTTCACTCCCATCTGTTGTTTACAAGTTGAAAAGCCTAACAAACCTGGATTTGAGAGGCAACAAGGCGTTGGTCAACATAGAAGAAACGCTATTGGAGGTCAAAGAACTTCAAAAGTTGAATTGTGACGAGTGTGTATCGCTAAAAAGTCCACCTTATGCAGTGTCTAGACAAGGCTGGCCAGCTGTAAAAAAGTTTTTTCAAGACCTCAAAGAAGCGAAAGGGAAAGAGCAGACAGTTGTACCAGTGGCAGTGGTTGGAATGTCTTTGTCAGGTAAAACTAGCATGATCAAAAGCCTGCAGAAAGGAAGAAGAATGCTCACTCATCGAGACAAACAATCAGCATTGGATAAAGCTACAAAAGTTTTTCAGATTGAAGATTTGGTCTTGGAAAACTCAACGGTAAAATTTGTGGATTACGGTGGCCACTCCGTATATCATCTTACTTATCAGCTGGTGATAAATGAGCAGTGTGTGCCAGTAGTTGTGGTTAACATGGGAGAGTTTCTAAAGCTTTCAAATTTCCGTGGTCAAAAAGAAGCAACCAGAAGGTTGTGTATCGATTGGTTGTCACATCTATATGTAGCAAGCCCCAGACTTGGCCCTCCCATTCTTGTTCTCACACACACGGACGAACTTACTGTTGATCAACTTGAACAGTGTAAGCAAGACCTGTTACACAACGCCGAAGTCATCAGAGCAGAAATAGTTGAAGAAGAAAAAGGTGTTGAAATGAAAACAGCTCGCATTTTTCATCTCTATGATGAAAGTGTGCCGCTGTTTCATCCAAAAGAGATAGTCGAGTTTAACAACACTCTCACTGACACCGCTGGCATCGAACATATGAGGCAATGCATCGATTATAGAGGCAAAGATTTCTCTATTGTGATCCCCCGTGTCTGGGAGGAGGTTGAAGCATTCATTGCAAGTCAAATAACCAAACCGTATGTGAAGCTGAGTGAAGTGAAAAAAAAATTTCGTAGGAAGAAATCTCGGGTTATTTTGAAGTACCTACACAATACCGGCAAAATTCTTTGGTTTGAAAACTCACCAAGTCTCTCCGAATGCATTTTCCACAGGATTCCAGCAATAACGGACCTCATTGGTCTTCTCATCAACCATTCATCAGATGAACATTGGGAGAAGCGGGTTGCGGAGTTCTCTAGCTTCCGTTACAAACAGCAAGAACTTGGTCCTCGCAAACATCAGCAGCTTGTCAATCAGTTTTTGATGTCAGGGGAAATAGATGAGGCATTGCTAGCTCATCTGTTTAAAACAGGCTCAAAGTTTCCACAGGATGTGGCAATTCAGTTGCTGCAAAGTTTCTACATTGTCCATGGTCCCATCAAAAGAAAACAAGGGAATTCGTTCATTATCCCATCTTTCAGTTCCAAATTTCTGGGCAGTGCATGGAAAGGAGATGGCTATTTGCAATTGAGACTAGAATTGGCTTTGAGAGGTTTACCTGTTCCAGAGTATGTTTTCCAGCTTGTTACAGTAGTTGTGCTCAATCAAGTTGCTGGCCAGAATACTACTACGAAGGTAGCAAGAAATGGTGCAACCATTCAACATGGAAGATATGCTGTCCACGTAGTACACAATATCAATGATAGAAAGATCACACTTCAAGTTTCAACTTCAGTGAAACAACTCAGCAGTTCATGGAGACTGCTGCTGGAAATCGCGAATACAGTTCGCAGTCTGCTTGCATCTGTGTGGAAAGCCATTCATTTTGAAATGATCCTCTACTGCGCTCACTGCTTATTTTTGAAAGAAAAAATCCCTGCATATGATGCGCACCCACACTGGTTTCTCTCAACAAGCATAAAAGACATCAAAAGAGAAGTAGATGGCTCAGCAATGGAGTTGGCTGCATGCCCTCGGTGTGATACGTTTGCTGATGAGATGAAACCTACAGTACCACAAGCACTGGTCAGACCAAGTAAGATTTTGTATACTGGCACGTGCCCCACTGCTTCAGTTTAGATATTAACTGGGAAGAACATTACAAGTCTAGTCTTGCTAAGACATGTTCTTTGATAGGCCTAATCAACTTGTTGTGTCCACGTGCCGACTACTGATTATATGCTCATGTATTGCAGGTTTTGATATCAACTCAAGTGAGACAAAAGAGCTTCAAGAGTATTTAGAGGGACTTCGGTCTGGCTTTGAATCTAATTACGAAGGTGAGTGCTGTACATTTGTACTCGGTACAATAATTTGATTGAAGTCATGAATATATAATTAGCCAATTTCTTTGGTTCTACGATGGTAGAGACTCACCAGGTGTAATGAGCAATGCACCATTTGATAAAGTAATACGTTTGCTCAAACCTGCGTTATGAAGATTAAATGTACTTAATGAATAGAAAGTTAGATTAGGGCTGAGATCAAGCAGTGGTGTATTTTTGGCTTAAGTTTATTTTTGGGTTATAGATCACGTTAGAATTCGTTTGACAGGTTTTCCGTACTTTTTTCAATCTACTTCGCATTTCTCTTTGTATTTAAATGTATTCAGTTTTTCAAATATAAATACTTTTGCTCGTATTATTTTTTTAAAACCTGTGAATATTTTGACAAGTTTTTTTTCTTGTGGTTGAAAAAAATATGCTTGCATACATTTGGTATGTACTATGTAGGTACACACAAAACAATCAATTTTAAGAAAAAAAGCAACAAACATGTGCTTTCTTTTCAAACTGTTTGCCTGAAGCTTTTTTCTCATTAAGTATTCTAGAGTTGCCTGCGCAACAGCAAGCATGCAGAAAATTTTACATTTGTATTAGCTGGACTTTGGGATGTGAGACTTCATCACACCAATTAAAATGCATTATCGCCCTTACAACAGCATATAGTAATGCTTTATAGTGAGCAGTCAATGTAGTCTTTAAATAGACTTCCAACTACCGTCTGCTTCCTTTCAGTATTAAAAAACATGTATCTACCTGCATAATCTATGGTCCGGGTTTATATACATAAATGTAGACAGAAAATCATATGTTTGTACTGTACTGTTTGATTAGGACTCGTTTAAATATTGTAATCTTAAATTTATGTTTGTATTATGTTATGCACACAGATGCCAGCGCTGAGGAGCTCCCAAATGTTGCTCGCGGTGCAAGTGATGATGCAGACAGTGATCTATCAGACGTTGAAGAAAAGAAATACTGCTCTAGTGACATAGATGATGTTATGTATATGAGACTGAAAACAGTTAGCAAACCAGCTGTAAGGTTGTTGTATGACAACACTGAACAGGTGAATAGTAACTTTCTATTTGGTGTTACAGTATGTAATCAGCCCAGCTCCATCCACTTACACATTTCATATAAAAACACTGTTAAACACTGAATTATTGTAAATCGCTTTTGGTGTGCTTTTATATACTGGTTATGAATAACTCCACTGATTGGTTGGTCTACAGGTATATCCAATGAGCGATGGCGTCAGAGGTAGAGTTCTCATCATAAACATCAAGTCCTTCAGTGACAAGAAGCAAACCAGATATGCCTCAGATATTGACTATGTCAATCTCAAAATCTTGTTTGAAGCATTGAAGTTTGATATTGCCAAGTCACAGAAGCAGTTGACTGATCTCACTGCTGAGGTAAGACAACCACCAATCTTAATACAAAATACTCAATCTACAGATACTTGAATACTCTTCTATTCCATAGGAGATATACAAAGAGATAGAGATAGAGACCAAGAGAGAAGAACACAAACACCGGGGGATGTTTGTGATGGTTATGATGAGCCATGGAGGGAGAGGAGATGTAGTTTTAGATCACCACAAAAATCCTGTCCCTCTCATCAACATACAAGACTTACTCTCTCCTCGCAATTTTCCTGCAATGAAGGGTAAACCAAAGCTTATGATTATTCAATCCTGCTCTGGAGGTGAGTCAAACAGCTGTGCGATTCATATCATCAGCTCTCTGTTATAACATTGGTTTCATTTTTGTGCTGTCTAGACTTATTAGCGATTGTCCTTCCGCAGAAAAATAGCTTTACATTACTAATTACACATAAGTCTGTATGTACTTAAAATTCTTAGAAATAACGATCCTTTATGATTTATTTTCTTTTGTTGTGCTACAGAACGACCTGACTATGGAGACAGCAGAGGTGTACCAGGTATACCAGCAGGTGTGACCCCCACTGCCTCATGTGGTGCAAGTGCTAACACACCAACAATGCTAGGTGCAGCTGGTGGACAAGCCCCCTTCAGTGTGGCTCATTGTAAGGAAGCAGTGAGAGCTCCTACTGTCTTCAATGCCGATGACTTTTTCATCATGAAAGCCAGCAGTGAATGTAAGTTGATACAGAAGTGTGCCTTTGTATCATTTCATTCTAGAAGTTTCATTTTAAACAGCAGTAACTTCCAGACACAGCTAGAGAGATTTTAGGCCAATGCTTTAAGCATGAAAATTAAACATTTTGTTTTATATAGACTCTTACGATCGCAGCTTGCTAAAATTACCCACTTGCTTGCTCTTCATGTTAAAGTGTAGTAATATTTTTGTTTTTTTGTTTGGTTTGAATCCAGGTGAAAATTTTGAGATAAATGGCTGACTTTGGTAGGCGTTCAAATAATTATGACTCACTATGAGATTAATTTCGTCAGTCGATTGCGTCAGCAAACCTTTTAGCGTGCTCCTCAAATGGATTCAATTGAATCGAAGTATAAAATGTACTGGCCGTAAGCAAGTTATTGAATTACAGCATACCTGGCCACTAGATCACCCACCCATGGCTCCTGGTTCATCAGAGTACTAGTGGCTACTTTCTACAACCACTCTCGTCACAGAGATGTTGAGTCACTCTTCAAAATTGTAAGTATTTTAATATACTAGCTGGCTCACTCAAACATTCTCTGTAGATTGCTTCATGTTGTTTCATTAGGATAATCTAATATTTTTGTTTTCATAAGCTATATCAATTTTGTTCACCAAATTTGTAGCAGCAGATGTGAAAACAATCAAAACACTGCATATAAATCGCTGTGAGAACAATTCAACTTTTTAAACCACTAGCTTTACTATGTACTGTGATACATAGTCATTAACTTTAATATATTAATGAGCCTAAATAACTCTGTTGAGTTGTTTTCTTTCACAAAGTTGTTTTCACTGTTCTATAGTTTCCTTTCAAATGGTCGTGGATTTTGCAAGATCCAATTATTTGATTTATTTTTCCCATGAAGCTTTATTTTGTATAAAATACTCAGTCAATTGAGGTTTGTCAAACTTTACTCAGTTTCATTCGATGTTACTTTGGCTTTGAAGTAAATCTTGTGTCGTACAACTAGCACCTTAGTAAAAACAATAGAGTACCATTGAAAACTTTCCAATTCATTAGAATGAGTCATTGTAACCTTTGTTAACATCTCTCATTTTTCTCAGTTACAGTACTTCATTTTAAGAGCTTTTAACAGCATCTGTTGAAAATTCATTTACGATCTAAATAGTAAAATTTGACAAATAACTTGAGGATATCCCCCAGAACTTATTTAATAATCAAATAATACACTGTGTTACAACTTTGTTAGATACAAAGTAGAGTGAGACAAGTGAGTATGTCTACTGCAAACCCAGAAAGTGATTCATACCAGGGAGGAAATGTACCAACTAGTATCTGTACTTTTACTAACTACAGGAAACTCTACCTCTTCCCAGGATACCGTACAAAGTAACTGTTGTTTATCCACACAACCCCGTGTATAACAGTTACATCTGGACTTGAATTAATTCATTGATTTCTTCTTCTTGTGTGAACATTGCTTTTCTTATTATACTGATTATCCACTTTTTTAGAAAAGGCTTTCATTGGATGTTATAGCTTTGACAGATTTTCTCAAGAAAAAAATTGACAGAAAGTTTTTCCATTTCAACTTCAATGATTCATTTAATCCATAGATACTTATGAGAGAGTTTGCTCCACTATCTAAATGGTCTGAATATCACTAGTGTCAAGTTTTCATTTCATTTAGCCATAAGCATTGTTGGGTCTGCAGGCAAGCTTGCTAAAGGACTCCAAGTATATTTTATCTGCTTGTGTCTCTGCACCAACCGTACATACAAGATATATACTGGGTAAATGGGTTTATGCTATTTGGTTTATATCCGTTTGTGATTGCTTTTGCTTATTACACCTTTAATAAAATGCTAGTCTAGAAACAGGCAAACTCCTTGATTAACCTTAAGAATAATCTCACTATAGTAATGGCTGTGCACTTGGGAAGCACAACAAAAGACAGATTGAATGTCGTAATGCATAACTGCGGATTCCAAATGAGTACTTTCTTTATAACCAGGATGGTTTGAAATTCACTGAATAGCTTGTTTTCGATATTTAGTTTAAATAAAGAAAAATAAAGAAATTCAACAGTTGCCGAATTTGCGACATTGCAGTGAACTATACAAAATAAATGGCACCATTCAAAAACAATATAACTTGGCTCTAGTTACATCAAGTGCTAATTTCTAGTTTTCAACCAATAAATAAGAAATATATCCTGATTAGGGTAACTTAGTCTCTGGTTTTTTCTTCTAATCCAAATGTTGGATGAAATAAAACAGTTTCATAAAATCCTTCTTATATGCTTTGGGAGCATGCAAGAAGAAATTTGTGTAGTTTGTTTTAAAACAAACAAAAATGGATAACACATTTAAGATAGATAAATAGGCAATGCATTTCATGAAAAGATTATCAAATGACAAAAACCTTCATTTAAGTTATCATTATCTTAGCAATTCAAAGCAAGGAATAGCTGGTCTATCAATACTTAATGCATTTTTATTTCAACGAAGAGAGAAAATGTACACTGACAATTTCTATGCTGGAGTTAAATTAGCAATGCTGCAGGTTATCTTCATAAAATACAGTGTAGCATTAAATATAGTGTGGTAAATTAGCTTTAGAATTGTCTGAAAGCTCGAATGCTGTGGTGGAGTCCGCCATCCACACAACAGAACAGCTAACTGTTCTCCAACAGCTGAATACAACCAGACACTCATCTGCCAGCGCAGCAACTGATCAGCTTCGACAGACCAAAACAACCACAATCTCCACTCACTAGAGATGACCCCGGGCCGGAATGCCTCCAGGAAACTGTTCTGGAGGAGTATTTCAACCCAACAACTAATGGTGGCTCTCTGCTCTTACGCAAAACCAGGTGCATTCAATTCTATACATCTATTGTTTCACACAATCCCAGTATAAGAGTGATGGTGGCAGTAGCAACAACTGGCAAAGGTAACAGGATTTGGCAAGTGACAGTAATTACAGGAAAGCTTGGCCTTTTAGAAGTCTAGCCAAAGGAAGAACACATAAAGTAGTAGGCCAACACAATGAGTGGATTGATGATGCATAACACACATATATAGGTAAGCGAATAATATACGAATGTTATTTACATATGCCTGTAGAGTAACAGGCATGAAATAAGTTAAACGCGGTGCCCAGAAGTGGGAGACAGAGCTAAGAGTTCCATAGCCCATGTAACTTGTCACTAGATGTATCTTTGTCTTTGAGTTAGGTCCTATGTCTTTAAGGAGCCTTTGGTCTTGAAATATAGACATCTGGAGCCATCTAAGATGTGGATAGGTGGTGCTGGAGTCCTTAAGCTATGTTTCACTTCTCTGGCTATGGTACCCATCGTGTTGCTGACTTGGGATACTCTCCTAGGGCAGGTACTGAGCTGGTATTGTGTTGGTACTTTGCCAGTATATGTATATACACTTTGTATTTGGTGGCAACTCTGATGGTCTGTTCCGTAACTTGTACCGGTGATATTTACAGGTCTGCTTGATGCCAAAGGGTTATCAGAGGCACCTCTCTGACGCACTGACCATCACAGAGCTTCACCAAAGTCTGCCCCACCACGATGGTATAATATAAATGAATTGTACTTGTACTCAGGTGTAAAAATTGAGTAAATAAGTTTTGGTTCAGTGATAAAAGCTCACCGTGGAGTTAGGTTAAAATTTTTGGTTTTTTTATGGAAATTATGAAAATTATGGAAATGAAATATAACTATTTTGTTGGACAATATTGAAGTGTGGTAAATCAACAGTCCAAAAACTGAAATTTGTGTCTCTCCAAACAGCGCAGTTTAAACGAATAAAAATCAAACCAAACTGCAACAAGTGGATGCTTTCGATTTCATCAACAATCGAATTTTGCTAAAAAGCAAACATATTACATTAAATTTTCCCAAGTTGAAACAGCAAACAAATTTATATGTAGCTGTACAAATGCAAACCATGAATTAGCTATTCTTGAGACAACTCTATAAACAGACAGACAGGTAACGAATAACCTGAAAACCAGCTGCACACCCACCATCATAGACTACAAATGCATCAGAACATAAACATCTTCATACGCAATGATTTTTGTTACGGATTAAAAAATGCAGTTGTACGTTTTAGCATGAATTAATCTTTTTTTCCCTGTTTGCTTTGATTGTTGAATATCAAGCATGTTTGATATAAGCCATCGATTTCACCAATAGGGATTCCTCCCTAGGTGCTGATTGATCGATGCGGGTTTGTTGCTATACTCTCCCTCCCCACATGAATTTCTCACAACTGTGATTGCCAAAGCCTACAATAAAAGCTGTTAATAAGCATTGTTATGTGCATAACTGCCATTTGTAGTGTGCTGTGACAGACCAGGGGTGGAAAGATCCCCTCAACGTGCTACATCCACATTTTGCTGCAACCCACAGCAACAAAAGTTATACATGCAGCAAGTTTGTTAAAGGTTCTGTTTTAATAAGAGAGCCACACTTCACACAATTACTAGACTACTAGTATTTTATAAATGGAGTGATGATTGATACATCAAAGTTGATTAATCAAAAAACATTAGACTGGCACGGTAAATCAATAATAATCGATATTACCGACAGTTGTATTGTTGATAACAGTGGTTATTATTTCCCAATGCAGAGGTATCAACCAAATACCCTGTAAATTACGTGAAAATCAGACTCGGCATCATATGAATAATCAGTATTTACGTGTACAGTGTATTGTGATAACTACCAAAAAAGTCACGATTCTCCTTTGCAGACAGACCTGTCAACCTGTTCAGAAAAAATCCCTGGAGCATTTTATGGAATTTAGGTGTTACGCGCGTGGAAATGCATTTTGGAAATTATTTTTAAAGAAGCTGCATTGAGCCAGCTCTACTGAAAAATACAAGGTCAAGAGAGAAGTCAAAATCCATTTAGTGATGCTTTAGGTAGCCAAAAGTATGCAAACAGCACTTGCGCGGAAAGAAAATACCCCTTGTAATATTATTTTTAGTGCTAAACGATTTCGAAAAAATAGGAAACAAACATTTGGACTGCACCTTTCTTTCTTCAAAAATGAAAAACCTAAATATTATATCACGCTCAACTAATTTTGGGTTTACTTCTCTCTTTGTCTTTATATGATTTGTACCAAAACATGGAGACAAGGTATCCAAGAAAACAAAATCTTTATGATTTATATATATATACAGTTGTGTTATTGAAGCATGGAAATCCTAAAACCCATAAACAAAGCCCAATTTTTTATGGTATGATAAGAGTTGGGGCAAATCACCATTTCATCAAATCACCAACCAAGTCATCAAAACAGCATCCAAATCAAATCGAATCAAATAGCTCAGCTAAATTTAAGACCAAAATCAAATCAAGTAAAATGGTAATCAGGTGCAAATCAAGTCAAAGTTTTAATGCCATGATCTGAAACCATTATCAAATCACAATTCAAATCAAATAACATTATTGTTTATTATTTTATAATGATAACAACCAAACTTAATAAAAATCAAAATGTTTTGTAATGTGCAGGATTTTCTGGTAACGCGCCCAGTTACCTCGGTAGCACACCTGCACTTCCCTAGGAAGTCAGAGTTGTCTACTCGCCGTAGTCAGCACTACTGTCAGGCCGTCGGTATCACTGCCTATCCTTCAGCATATCTGCTAAAGTAGGCTGGATAGGCAACGCCTGCCAGGTAGGCTTTGTCTGTCTGCCATTCCTTAGGCAACTTAAGGCTTTCAGACCGAAAGGTCGTTAAAGCAGTTGTCTCTTGGAGTGGTAGAGCTGTCTAGTCTTTTGTGTAGTCTGAGATAAGTTCAAGATAATCTTGAGTGAATGTATACTGGCTTTTATTCTTACGAACAAAGAGTCAGCTGAGCATCCAAGGTAACACTGATTAGTGTGGAGCCCAGCTGCTCTATTTATATGAAAACGTTACATAACTCCCATTGTATAGGGCTAGCCTTATTATAATATGTGATAAAGGATGGCCAACAAAGTGTGCCTTAAACATGTATGCAAATAGCCTCAGTGGTATGTGCTGAGCTAGACAAAGAAAGTTTATAATAATTCAGTCATGTACACAGTTTCATTTGCTCGTTGCTATGTTGACAGGTTGCCACAGGAAGCTGCGCCATTTTTCCTGTACACAACCCCCTCCATTGGTCGACGTCGGGGACCAATACATGACGTACAGGGGAAGATGACTGTGACCTGTCTATATATTGTCAGCAAGGCAAAAAGTATATATTTGTTTACTAGAATAAAATATAAAATATAAGAGTAGGTAATGTAGTTAGATAGAACTAGGTATACATAGAACTACTAATGGGTAACAGACATATGTAAACTGTCTATAATGCCGGTAAGCGCCAAGGTAAGTGGCTAGCGTCAATTTCGCCTTAGCTCATTCTCTATCTCTCGGATTTGCCGCTTTACCTCCTGTGTCCGCTGTAGGAGCTTGTAGGCCTCCATCGTCAGCGTGTCCAGTTCGGCCCTCTTTCTTTTTAACCTTTGCTCCTCGTCTTGTCTATGCTGTTGGTGGTAGTAGGTTCCTTTTGGGGTTTTGGTGTATGTTATTGTTGACTTGAGCGTGAGAGGGGCGACCTCTTTTCGGCGCTTTGCGTCGGGCTCCTGGTACGTCACCTGTCTGTGTACCTTGCCCCTTAGGTCTTCCGACCTGTCCAGGCTGGTATGCTGCTTGCTCTTTCTGTCTGCAACTGCCTCTTCCCACCTCCGTGGGGGTGCTGACAGCGTTGGCTTGGGCACTGCCTTGCCTTTGCTTTGGCTAGTTGTGCTGTGCTTGGCTGGCTTGTCAGGGCTGCTCGCCCATAGAGGCTCTCCTAGTTGCTTCATCGTGTCATTACTTCACTTGAAAGGGAGGGAGGCTGTGGCACCACTCTTTAGTATTGGCTGTGGCCACCCAAATGGAAGTGGGTTTGGCCATGTCATGAAACGTGCGAAGTCTGCATATGAGTCTGCATCGACCTCAAAGAGGGGTGCGGTCCGTCCTCCATGTGCCACTGCCTTGTTTTGCTTAGTGACGTCTCGTCTTGCTGCATCTCTCGAACTGGATTTCTTGCCGCAGGTACAGAAATAGAAGGAGTAATGCTGGTGAGCGTGGTACACAACTCTCTTGCGAGCGTTAGTGTACCCACACTCCATGCATTTCCATAAGTCCTGGCCATCGTCCTTTTGCGTAACGATGTTATTCAGCGTTGTCAGCGTCTGTGCTGATAGCCAGGCGGTTTTCACCAACACCTCATCGTTTAGCTGTAGTTTGGCCTCCGACTTTTCCTCCTTTGGTGTTGTCTCCATGTGCTTGTCATCTGCAATAAATATTTTATTTATTTGCACTGGCTCTTGCTGCATCTGTCTCTTTCGCAGCATCTCTTCCTTATTAGGCACTCTGTTTGCACAGAGTGGTTGCCGCTTTTCTAGCTCGCTAGCAACCTCCATCAAAAATTGCTCACCTATCACTTGTTCTTCTGCTGCTGGGTCCTCGGTGATGGAGAGCTCTGCTTGGCTTTCTTGCTGTTCCTTCATTTTTTCTAAAGCTGTTTTTGCGATGCTGAGTAATTGTTCTGTGGAGAGAGTAGGTAGTGTGTGTATCTCAGGCAAGCTCGTGATTGCAACTGGCAGCACTTCGCCTCGTTTGGGAGAAAGTTGCCGCTCTGTAGCCCAATCGCTCATGTGATTGGAGCTCCCTTCTGGTACGTCACTTGGCCACGTGACTCTCTCTTGCGTTTGTACATCAGGCTCTGTGTGCGGTTGATCGTACCCTGGGGGCGCTCCACCAACCATAGAGTAAACGTCGTGCTCGCCGCTGGCTCTAGCAATAGAGCTACCTGCGGTGTTGTCTTCTCTCCCAAACTGCTTGTCCGATCGACATGATGTTTCGTCGTCTGGGGTAAGTTTATAATTATTTCTTTCTCTTGTTTGGTTTGCCATTTGTCTCCAATATTTTTTTGCTTCTGCCAGCGAATTTGGTACTCCTTCGCCTCCAGAACACTGTTTTAACTCCAGTATTAAATCTCTTGGAGTGTTACTGTGTTCAGAGGGTGAGGAATATTTATTCATCGTGGCTGGTTGTTGTTGGTAACAACCTCGATTATCGAACTTGTTGTTGGCCATCGAGTAAGCACTGATAATCAGCTAGCTTTGAGGGTGGTCTAGTGGTTCTCCTAGGCCTGCCTGTTAAGGCTGGCTCTGCACTAGTAGCTGGCTCCTTGGCCCTTTCGATGTGTTCAATAGGTGGTTCAGTTGGTGGCGGTTTGATGGGAGTTGGAGTGGGTGGTGGGCTAGGCTCGCCGGTGTCTGGCAAGGCTGGCCACTCCCTGTCTCTCTCCCATTGCTCCTGCCTACTCAGTCTTGGCTGTACCTTTGGGACTGTCTCCCAGCTCCTGTCTGCTGGCCTCTGAGGCTCGGCTGGTCTTGTTGCCTGCTCCAGTAGTGCTGGCAACTGACTTAGCTGGCACTCCAGGACTTGCAGGTTTGGCTGGACTATGTCCCCCCTTTCAGGCATATTTCTTGGCTCGGGTGGGTGTATGGCTGGCTCTGGCGGCTGGCGTATATCAGGCATGCGTGGACGCCCTCTCCTTCGAATTGCCCCCTTCATGTTAGGGCGGAGGGCGGCCTCCCTGTTGGCAGGTGCCCTCCCGGCCGGCTCAAGGCACGGACGGTATTCTTTTAGCCGCCGCTCGTTCTGAGTTGTTACCTGCCTGTCCTTCTCTATCTGATACGTATGATTCGACTATGCCTCTACTATCCGGTATAGCCCCACGAAGCTGGGTTGGAGCTTAGGGTTGCAGCCCTTCACTCGCCGCTTGTTTTCTACGACCACCAGGTCGTCTGGGGCAAACAGTAGGGGCTCCTCGGTATCCTCTTGCCGGATCTTGGCTTGTTGTTCCCTCAACAGTTCATGTGCCACCTTGAGGTCCTCTTGCATCTGCAGGGCATACTCTGTTACCAACTGGTTATCCAGGGGTGCCGGCCTACCGTCCAGCTGGTCGGGTAGCCTTACTTCCCTGCCCAACATAGATAGTTGGGGGTCTCTCCAGTGGCGGAGTGTGGGGTGCCGCGAAAGGCCCTCATCACCTGGGACAGCAGCAGGTCCCACTCCTCCTGTCCACGCCTTAGCAGGAGCGTCCTCAGTGAGTCCCCCAGTGTCCGGTTCTGCCTCTCCACCACTCCGTTACCTTGTGGTTGATACGGAGTGGTACGGTTTTTCTGTACGTTCCATAGGGCACACAGTTCGGCCATCAATCTGGATTCGAACTGTGCCCCTTGGTCGGTGTGGAGCTGTTCAGGCAGGCCCCAGTAACAGAATACCCTTTCATCTAGAGTGGTGGCCACCGTGGGTGCTGTGGCGTCCGGGATGGCGATGGCGTCTTGCCACCTGGTAAAGTGGTCCGACAGCACCAAGATCCATTTGGTTTTTCACCGGGTCTCTGGGAGAGGTCCTACCAGATCTACGGCTACCTTCTGAAAAGGTCTGCCGTTAAACAATCGTTGCCTCTCCTGGGTAGGCTGAATTCCTCCCTTCTTTGCTACCTGGCAGACCTCGCAGGGCTTCACAAGCCGCCTCACTTCTGCAGACATCCCTGGCCAGTACCAGTTGAGCTGTATTCGGCTTTTGGTACGGTTTATGCCAGCGTGGCTTAACCCATGTGTGTCCCATACTATCTGTCGGCGCCGAGAGGCCGGGCAGACCACACACTGCCGGTGTCGGCCTTTAGGGGCCACCTGCATGGTCAAGGTGCCATCAGGCTGCATTGCCAAATACTCCCTGCGACTGTACAAAGCTCGCAGCTCTCTACTGCCCTCTTCCAGCTCCCTCTTGGTCACCGGCCGGCCACCTCTAACTTCCTCGTACATCCTGGCAACTGGATTCTGCCCTGTACGTTGCTGTTCCACCAGCTCCATGCTGGTGACTACACACAGCTCTGATGGGTCGGCCTCAGTCCCTTGGCTTTCTTGTGGCACCGGTGTGGCTTGTCGCGCTCCTGGTAGCACGTCTTCCGAGATAGGAGGCCTCGCTAACTGGAGTTCCGATCCAGGGGATCTGGCAAGTTCAGCATGGGTCGGCCCACCGTCGCGCTGCTCTATGGCACTGCACTGTCGGCAGTCCATACAAGGCTCACGCCTGCTCAACCCACCTGCATTCCCATGCTGTTTGCCAGCCCTGTGCTCGAGTTTGTATACAAACTCGGCGAGAATCTCCAGCAACTTCGCTATCTGGTTTGACGGCTCCTTCCGTCGGCATAGCCACCTCAAGGATGCGTGGTTGGTGCGGAGCTTAAACTCTCGACCATAAAGATACGGCCTAAAGTGCTTGACTGCTTTAACGACAGCCAGAAGCTCGCGTCGAGTCACGCAGTAGTTCCTTTCGGCGGGTGCCAGGGTTTTGCTATAGTAAGCAATGACCCTCTCCTGACCGTCCTGTACCTGCGACAGGACTGCCCTTATTCCTACCGCACTGGCGTCCGTATCCAGGATATAGGTCTTGGCAGGGTTAGGGTAGCCTAGTACCGGTGCTTGGACGAGTCCCTGCTTGAGTTGCTCAAAGGCAGCCTGCTCTTCCTTCTCCCATTTCCATGGGGTGTCCTTGCTGGTTAGGGCAGTCAGGGGCTTAGCAGTAGTGGCGTACCCAGGCAGATACTGCCTGTAGTACCCTGCTGTGCCGAGGAAGGCTTGCAGTCCTTTGATGTCTCTAGGGGGTGTCCATTCGGCTACGGCCTGCACCTTTTCAGGGTCAGTGGCTACGCCCTCTGCACTCACTACATGCCCCAGGTACTTGACCCATTGTTGCAGCAGTTCACACTTGGACGGCTTGACCTTAAGGTTGGCCTGTTGCAGCCTACTCAACACCTCTCCTAGTCGTTGCAGGTGCGTCTCAAAGTCGGGGCCGATGACTATCACATCGTCCAGATAGAGCAGCAGCGTTTTCCAGTGCAGCCCTTGCAGCACACGTTCCATCAAACGCTGAAATGTGGCGGGGGCTGAGGTCAACCCAAAGGGCAGCACCTTCCAACGCCACAGTCCACTCCTGGTGATGAAGGCTGACTTCTCCTTGGCATCTGCATCCAGAGGGACTTGCCAATAACCACTGGTCAAGTCCAGAGTGCTAAAGAACTTGCTGCCGGCCAGGGCGTCGAGGGACTCTTCTATCCTGGGTATAGGATAGGCGTCCTGCCTGGTGACATCGTTCAGCCTCCGGTAGTCAATGCAGAACCGCCACGTCTGCTCTTTCTTGCGCACCAGTACTACAGGGGAGCTCCATGCACAGTCTGCAGGCTCAATCAATCCCTTTTCCAGCAGGTCTTTCACTTGCCGCTCGACCTCAGCCTCCTTTTCAGGCCCAAGCCTGTGTGGGGGCAACCGAACCGGCCTGGTGCCTTCAGCAACGGGAATCGATTGCTCTACAAGATCAGTACGGCCAATATCTTCGCTGTCTCTGCTGAATACGGCCTCGTTCTTCTTGTGCAATCCCTTTAACAACTTCCTCTGTTGCTCGTCTCTGCACCCTATGCACGCCTGCTCGTACAGTTCAACCAGGTGGTCAGGCACCGCTGAACTTGCTGACCCTACGTCAGCCTGACTCCCAGATGTGGTCTGCTGTACCTCATCGGCCGCTACTCCCGTGAATGTCCCGATAACCTTGCCAGCGGCCAGGCATATCGCATTCGGAGTAGGGTGGAGGCATCGGACCAGCACTCGTCCTTGCTCATCTGGAGAGTTGATGCTCGTAGCCAGGGGTAGGTCTCCTGGCAGACTCTAGATTACACCCTGTGGACAGTAGCTTTGTGCGGCGAGATGGCACGGAATCGTAGCCTCTGTCTGTGGGGGAATCTCTGGATTCCGAAGCACCTGGACCTTGGAAACCAGTGCCCTGCCATAGCGGTCAGTGCTTACCAGCTCCTTGTCCTGCATGACCAGTACTGGCTGGTCAAAACCCATGTGACACTTCTGATTGGCCAAGAACGGCATCCCGAGGATCACGTCTTCGCTAATCTGTGTGACGACGAACGTCTCGGTATACGCCACAGACCGTACTCGCCCTGAGACACTGAGTAGACCGTAAAATGGGAGTTTAGTCCCATCTGCCATTAAACTATTGGAGTCATACTCTTGCAGTGTGGCTTTCCGTCTGTCTGGTAACTTGTCGTACACACTCTTGGATAGCAGATTGGTGTTACAACCAGTATCTATCAGGTACGTCACTGTCTTCCCCTCTACCTTGCCTGGTAGGTAATAACTGGACTTGTAGGGCCGTGCCATCTGTCCCACACATGAGGCCAGGGGAGTAGTCTCCGTAGGCAGTCCGGGCAGCACTGGGGGCTCTCTCCTGTGTGGAACAGGAGTCTGCACCTCTTTGCGCCACTGCTTCCGCGGTCTCTCTCTCCCGGTGTGTGTCTTGGTAGGTGGTGGCCGCAGCTCCTCATCGTCTCATGAGTCATCGTCCAGGGCAGACAGGTGGGTAAACCTGTTTTGCGTCTGCACCAACACTGGCTGTGGTATGGGTGGGTGATGGGCTGGACGCCTAACCTCCCGCTATCCATCCTGGGTCTGTCTCTCAGACCTTGCTGTCGGTTTGTTTCTGGGTGCCCTTTTGCAGCCAGTAGGTTTCCCTACTGCTGCGGGCTGGTGGCGTTTCCCTGGTGGTTGGACCAGGAACCCTCTTGGCACTCTCTCTGAGTGTGCCCTAGCCTCTGGCACTTCCAACACTTGACTACCCTTTTGGGCAGTCGGATGGGTGTGCTGTCTGGCTGGGTGGTCTTGAGGGTGGCCACTTGTTTGGTCAATTCGCTGAGTGTCTTGGCTAAGGTTTCCAGGTGGGCTTCTACCCCAGGGGTCATCCTCTTGGCCTCTACCTTTCGGCACTCTTCCTCTTCCTTCTCCGTGTCGACACTTCGAACCTTAGGGCCCGTGTATGTCGGCTGGATCTGCAGGTATTCGTTACCTGCCTTTACTGCCGCCTCCAAGGAGGTTGGCTGTATGGCTAGGAGATGCCTTTGTAGGTAGGCATTCCCCAACGTATTCTGGAAATGTTCCAGGGCCTACTCATTCTTCATGGCTCAAGGGGAGTCCTCGTGTGCGGCCTCTACCAGAGCTTCGATGGCTAGAGCGTGCTCTCTAAGAGTGTGGCTGGGTTTCTTTCGGTACCCTGACAGCCTGGCTCTGGCCTCTCGGCGAGTTAGCTCGAAGCTAGCTTTTAGAGAATCCATTATTGCCCAGAGCGTTTCTCCCCGTCCACATTGCTGTGCCTTCCCCTGTAGTGACTGCCTCAAGTAAATGATGGCTGTGGCCGGCGCCCAATTATTGGCTTCCGACACCTCCTGAAACCTCTGGAGGAAGTACTGGATGTCTCCAGTGCCATCTTATGTTGGGGCTTTAAAAGGGGTCGCCCGTGGGGGGGGCATCTGTTAATTTTTCCATGATGTTGGCCAACTGTCCCATGATCCTAGTGGCAGGGTCTCTGTCCACACTCATGGCTCGTCTGCTAGTCATGGTAGTCGTCCTACTCTGTCTCTGTCCTAGGGGTTCTTTTCCAGGGGATTCGCAGATCCCACTGCTGCCACCAGTGTGCAGGATTTTCTGGTAATGCGCCCAGTTACCTCGGTAGCACACCTGCACTTCCCTAGGAAGTCAGAGTTGTCTACTCGCCGTAGTCAGCACTACTGTCAGGCCGCCGCTATCACTGCCTATCCTTCAGCATATCTGCTAAAGTAGGCTGGATAGGCAACGCCTGCCAGGTAGGCTTTGTCTGTCTGCCACTCCTTAGGCAACTTAAGGCTTTCGGACCGAAAGGTCGTTAAAACAGTTGTCTCTTGGAGTGGTAGAGCTGTCTAGTCTTTTGTGCAGTCTGAGATAAGTTCAAGATAATCTTGAGTGAGTGTATACTGGCTTTTATTCTTACGAACAAAGAGTCAGCTGAGCATCCAAGGTAACACCGATTAGTGTGGAGCCCAGCTGCTCTATTTATATGAAAACGTTACATAACTCCCATTGTATAGGACTAGCCTTATTATAATATGTGATAAAGGATGGCCAACAAAGAGTGCCTTAAACATGTATGCAAATAGCCTAAGTGGTATGTGCTGAGCTAGACAAAGAAAGTTTATAATAATTCAGTCATGTACACAGTTTCATTTGCTCGTTGCTATGTTGACAGGTTGCCACAGGAAGCTGCGCCATTTTTCCTGTACAGTAATTACTGTTCTCACAGTCAGTTATACTAAGAAAACAAACCATTATTATTATTAATTATTACTTGTGAACTGAACGAAGATAAAATAATGCTACCACTGGCATTCATGTTTAATTGACAGAACTTTTTTATATAAAATAAATTATTGTAACTATTTATAAACAAACAATAACCATAAATTATTACTTAAGTCATTATTATAATTATTAAACTATAATTCATAATGTAAATATATATATTACAGCGATAACAGTAAAAAAATAAACGACAATAATAATTATTATAAATAATAATAATATTAATAACCATCTCTAATTCTAATAATTTATCTATTATCAATAATAATTGTTATTACTAATAATAAATTTATTCAATAACAATTTATGATTAAATAAACTTTATATGATGTATTTGATATATATTATCTGTATTATGATGTACAACAGCTAAGTGCAGATAGCCACAGCGGTTGGCGATAGATATTTGGTTGGCACATAGAAATATAGTTTGGGTTGGCAGGAAATGTGATTAATGTGTCATAGGTCAGTATTGAACTATTTCAATCGTTGACTCGATGCGTACTGCATTGTTGTAGTGAAGCTAGTTCCTTATGAGCTCTAACCAAGGCATGCTGTTTGACATGAGACTATTGTGTGACTAACTTTATACATCAAGTTTGATTGCTAAATATCTAGAAATACAGCACACTGCAGGCAAATCACAGAAAACAAATTGTTGAGTGTTGCTAGTACTGCACTAAATACATTAGTGAACTATTTGCTATAGCCACCGTGAGTTTATCATAATATTACTTATTTTTATTATGACAGGATCATAATTTTGAAGGAACAAAATTGTTTTTTGCCTGTCACTCATAAAATCCGGGTGGATGTAGGGAGCACTGGAGCAGTGTGGGAGGTGAATCTGTATTTTGGGTGGGTCCCGTGAAATATGGCAGAGTTGACAGGTCTGTCTGAACCGCTCCTGCCAAGTTGTACAAATGATACGACTTTTACAACGTTACCTCACCGAGTGTACACGCATAACACAATGCAATCACCAATTATAACAAAGTATGTGAATAATACAAGCGACGAGAATATAAAAACTCACTTCGCCATCCTAGCAATGGATATGTAACTGGTAGTCTTTTCGTTGTTGGTAGAGGCTACACCTTCTTGAGAACTAACATCTTATGAGTAGGTTTTTTTAAATATCTACCAGACTGTGAGCCATATGTGTGCACTACCTGATTAATGTAATCCGTTAAAGGTCAGTCAATGAAAGTTGCCTTTGGTCATTTTTGCAGTTTAGAGTTATTATTCACAGGAGAGCTCAAAACGGTTTTCTCTCGTACACTAACCAGCAGTATTATCCGTTGTACTCAAATATCATTATATGTCAGCCTGCTCTATTTTTTCCCGCTCCCCTACTGTTTCTGCCTCACCATTTTCCCACCCTGCACCACTCCTCACCCTATATCTTGCTTTACCTCTGCTCTGTTCCACGGATGCTCCACTCTATCCTCTCTATCTCTCTTTCCCTAACTGTCTTCTTCAGCTCAATACAGAATATTAGAGGTGTTAGCTGTGCGCTGACCCATGCCTCTTCGATCATCCAACATTCACTACTGAGACAATTAACTTGACAAAAAGTATTATGAGAGAATGCTGAAGTTTATGGATACTGGAAGGTAGTAATGTGAGTAATAAACCAAAGAGGAATTGTATGATTGAAACTTCAACCATCGCTCGTTGGCAGGTTTAACTGTACTTAATTCTCAGAAATTGTTAGAAATAGTAAACCAATAAACATCCTCGGTTTTGAAAGGAATGGCAAATTCAAATCCCATCATAGATCTATTTTCTCCAGTAAAACAATTGTACAGAAAGTTATGTCTCCCAATGTCGTATTGTGGATCACTTTAGTGCACTCTATTATAGTACCAACACCCCCACCCTTGGACCAGCAACCTCTATCCACACCCCATGCATATAGACTCTCATTTTCTCTGAACCCCAAGTGTCTCATCCCCTCAACAACAGTAGCAAACTCCTCCTGCCTGAACAGTGCCAATCTACCCAGAGTAGCCAAAAACTCAGGGCCCTGAAAAACCGCTTTTCCCCTCCCTACCCTTTTCATATGGATAGAAACTGGACGATTAGATTAACAACAAAACCAGGATGTGGGATGAGCAATAATCAACCATTTTCCATCCAGCACGCACCAAAAGAAACCCCTTTCAGTTCCCTAGACATCAAGCTGCCTTAAGCTACCTCAATATAGCCTGAGCTACCCCTTAGCCACATTACATCATCTCCTAACTAATGTTTAGGGATGGAGCCACTTGCTGGCACGGCTAATGAAGTAGGAGACAAATAATAACCAAACAAGAGTGAGCAAAGGTAAGAGATGCAGGCTATGATGAAAGGATGATGCAGTGATGGTACAACAACTAGAGAAGAAGTGAAGCCTAGAGAACTAGCTGCAAGACTAATGATAAACTATTAATGTGTTTATGTTGGTAAATGAATATTATTTTGTTGATTGGTTTTAAGTATGTTATTGCACTGATTAATTGGCAATGACCTTATTTAGCACTGATACATCCTGGGGGAAATGTTATAACCAGACCAGCTTCTACGGTTTGGCAGAGCAACTCTAAGGCTCATGATTGGATTCCTACCTGTATTGTATCTAAGAGATGTTAAACTATATTACCACTGGAACTGCTACCCATCTGTTGTGCCTGTTGACTAACCCTTGGAGTAGTGTGTTGTTGGAGACATTGAAGGAGGATACTAAGTGCAATCTCAGCGGTAGACTTTGTAGCAGCTGGAAGCTGTGAGTTGGAGAGCAGGAGTTAAAGACTTTGAGGAGAACTCAGTTGCCAACAGCCAGCTGTTGTAGTTGTTGCGAAGAACTTGGCATATTGCTGGCTAGCAATACACTGTAGTTGTGTCCATGAAGGTAGTGGAATACTTTGCAGTATATGAAACACAAATACCAACTTCGTAATTTATTAATAAAAATTTCATTGCACCTGATTACATTATTGTTATCGGAAACATTTAGCCCGCAAATATCTCTGGTTTGAGAGAAAATAGCAAGTTCAAACTCATACAAAACATTCGATTAATCTAATGTGATGTCTTTATATCAGTTTTAATTTATCTCAGTGTAGCAGTTCAAGCGTCTATTTCTATGGAAAGACAGGCTCACACAAGGAAGCAAATACAGGCATTCCCATTGCCCGCGCTCACATCTTTGAGTTACTAAAGCAACAATGGAGAAGTTTTATTGATTTGTATGTGCTAACCACAGGGAAGCAAGGTATGCAAAAGTTATTTTTTTAGCAAAACTATTTGCAAGCAATATTTCTTACTTGACAATCAATCACCAACTGAACAAAACTTCAGACATAATTGAACGATGAGCAGGTTATGCTAAGGAATAGTTTTGCAAACTATTTCCTAAACAAAGCAACTCATCAATAATGGTATAACATAACTAGATATGGGTTTGAGGTTTTTTTTGAGACATTTCTCTCTAATACATCCATTATTGTGGGTCAGACGACTTACAATCACCTAAGTGTATGCGTGTGCGTGTGTGTGGGTGTGTGTGCGTGTGCGTGCGTGTGTGTGCGTGTGTGTGTGTGTGTGGGGGGGGGGGGGGGGGGAGGAGATATTGTACTTGACACGAGTAAGGAGACAATCCTTAAAATTTACATTAGGTGCTAGTTGGGATTGGGTCAAGGGTGTGGAGGCATGCATTCTTGCTCATGCAGGTATCCTTTTTGGTGAATAAATTTGTTGGGCAGTCTTGAACAACAATAATGCTCGATGGAGCTGAGGTTTTGGAGGTCACATGAAGTTGGTCTGTAGCGCTTATTACTGTTTTTCTGCGACATTGTTTTCATTATTATCTTTTCAGACTTTTCCTTCAGTTGGGGCAATAGTTGTTGCAAAGCTGTGCAAGTGAAAGGAGAACCAGTTTTCTCAGTTGCCAGGATCCGATTAGTGAATTCATCCTTAAGAAGATGGCGCATTTATGCATTCAAGCCTTGTCTCTTTGTGATTCCATGAAACCAAGGAGAAACTTTCTCTCATTATATAGACATGCTGAAAGACTCACACAGATATCAATTCATAAGAAAGGTTTGCAGTTCAATACTGACACAGTAAGCTTGTCTATTTGTACACAAAAACAGTAGTGATGTGGAACCATGATATCTGCTTCATCCGCTTGAAGCTTTTCCAGCTGTTATTCATTACGGATGTGCTGTTCATACTGATGCAGTTGCTACATTTTCCTGACCTATATTTACCTTTTTTGATTTGGCTGATAGACAGAAATGTCTAGTCAACAGATAAGTACAATTGTTTGTTTCGTTTCCTGTTTTACTGCTACTAATCAATGGCTACACAAACGGTTGTTTGTTAGCCTGGAATTTTATCTTGTAGAGCATCTACATGAAGTGATTCATTTTGGGTTTCAATAGCTGGGAGATGAAGCTTCTCTACTTCTTGATAGGCCACTCCTTGTTTTCTCTTCATAAATCACATATTTTTGGTTGCCTTACAGACTCTGAATGGCTGGGAATGCTCTCCAAGGTCACTTAAGGGTGATAATGGCTCCAGCCAAGCTCAACCCTAGATGGAAGCAAGACCCTGAGGAGGAATCAGATCTATTCCGATGTAGGCCTCTTCCACCTGGCACTTTTCCAAAATGTTCATCCGTTAACTTTGTATTCATGTCTTTCCTACCCTGCACTTCACCAACCAGAATCCATCAATTGGGGAATAGAGGTAGTTAATTGTCATTTTTGTCTTGGACAAGTTGTGAGGCCTCTAAAGGGTTAGTGGTCGTTCTTTAGACTCTTTTTTGATTCTTGGGGGATCGCCATGTACAACCACAAAATCCATCAAAAGTTGATTGTGCAACAACAGCACCTTTCCATCATCAGGAAGTTAACAGTCTATTCATGGAAGCATGAGGAGTGGCTTAAAATGCGTGAATTATTGAAGTTGTGGACTCCATAGTAGAGATGATAAAGAATCTTCTAGCATATAGTAATTTCTTTGCACTACCCTGTTAGTTTAAGTATTGCAATGGGTAGTTACTATTTTAGCTATTCCTTACACATATAGAGTATCTTGACTCAGATTGAGATGTATGGTCTGTATTTATTTACTCAGTGGTGTGCAGGTATGAAACTGTGTTGTCATTTAGTGAGTTTGTAAATGCTACTTTCAATAATTGCTTATGATAACACAGTCATGTATAACTTTCTCAAGAATATGAGTTGTGGGCTTGTGATTATCAATAAAAGCAGTTTGTTTCTTTGATTTATTTTTTTTGATTTTTCTTTCCAAGAAAAATTGCATAAAGTGTACTTAAATACTACATTTGAACTACTGAAAAAAAATGTTTAAATGCAAATAGAGACAGCACCGCAATTACCATTTTAAAAAAAAGGTAATTGTAGAAGTTTTACTGTTAATACAAGGTAAAAGTGATCATTGTAAATGAATCTTGGTAGTCGAGTTGAGATGATTAAGCAATAATGATTGCATTCACATTTTGGAATAAGTTAGCGAGCACTATTATTTTAAAATAAAATATGGAAGAATTGACTGCATTACTTTGCCGAAGCATTAAAACTTGTTAAGCAACATTTTTCTCTTTTTTCAAAAACCTGCTATATTGCCTGCAAGTACTACTTAGTCTACGGAAACCCAAGTCAATTCTCAATTGTGACAGCCAATGATTGCGTTTTGATGTGTCGAAAATGTCTAAACACAAAAACAATTCGGTGGCTGAAAATGGTCCGACCAAACAATAAGTGATACAATAAGTTAAAAGTGCTGCAGTTTTCTCTTCTCCAGGAATAGGTGTATAGGCAAACGTGGTTAAGTATAGAGAAACACACATACAGACAGCTAGATGTCCCCCCCCCCCCCCCCTTATCATAAATAGAGATAAATATAAGTTAGCAGTTGAAAAATTGACAAATCACAACAAAAGACAAACTATTACAAAAAGTAGAGTCTTGTAAGCTAAGGATCACGGTTTCCAGAGAGTCAGCTGACCACCTTCCTCACACCGTTGTGTCAACTTACTGATTGTCCATTCTGGAGGCTCCTCTCTATTGTCAACAAGTTCTCCTGCGAAGCAGAAACATATCACTGTGGGAAGTTTTCAGCCTTGAAAATATGATTGACACACGCAAGTTCTGCTCTGAGATGATTTTAATTTTTTGCTGCCAATTGATCAAAAAGAGGAGCGAGATGAGACGACTTGTAGTTTCAAGTAGATTTTTTCATCTATACACTTCGGTACAAGAGTTGAAGGAATTCTGGTTGGGTTCCGGCAGCGGCAATTTTTTTGCGTTTTTTGAAAGAATAGGGAATATGTAACGATTAGGATTAATTTATTGAAAGAAGACAACTCCAGCACGTCACATCTAATACTCTATTGACAGGTCACATGCTGTAGCTGCTTTTATGGATGAATGAAGTGCTGTTGGGAAAACGAGAGGATTATGAACAAGATTTGGCAGCTGAGAAGGAAGGTGGGAGAGTAGGCAACTTTATCAATAGAGTTTCTAGGAAAAGAGTGACCTTGCTCTTGAAAACACTTAAAAACTACAACAATGTTTGATGTTTGGTTAAAATGTCAGAACTGAGATTAAATGGCTACATACAAAGCAACAAAAGCCTGATTTCATCATAAAAGAAAAATGTATTTCCGTTTTTCGGTACAAAACTTTTTTTATCAAATACTGCAAGCAAAGAGCAGTCCTATAGTCAAATTAACAATCATTACTTTTACCACAAACAAGTAGCTTTTCACATCACGCAGGAAATTGGATTTATTATAAAATTGTTAAAACTTTTTAGCTTTTGGTTCGTTTAATCAAATTAACCAACAACAAAGCTCAGATTGTGATTCCAATTAATTCTGCAGTCGCTCAACACTAGTCACCGAGACATAAAAAGAACCAACACCAAGTAACTTTGCATCTAGTTACGATAATAAACTAGCATATCACTTATAAGAGAGTCAAAAATACAAAAAGTCAAATCTTCGATCGTTACGAAGAGTTACACATCAGTTTTTCAGCTGCCATGATATTTCCTCTTGGCTATTTTTCCTGGAGTGAATTGCAAGTACTTTAATGGTAATTGAGAGAAATTTTCATGGAAACTCTTTACCACATGCTTTCACCTCTTCCTTCGCAGGTATCTTGACTTCTATGTTATCAAATATACCCTCTCAACATTTTGAATACTTCTTCCTATACCATTTCTGCTTGTACATTATTCTCACCATTGTCCACCTCTAAAGTTTTCTTGAGCAAATCCCAACTCTCGTTTTTACCCAAATTCTACCTCTCAGGACCTAACAGTTGTGTCTGTGCAAATGATATGGAATAATTTTGAGTTGGTACTCCTTGGAAACTGACCCTATCAGTTAGACATCACATTTTCTGTGAGAAAGGTCTGCGACTGTCTTTTCGGCCAGAAATTGATGGCATTGCCAGTTTTTAGTTGGATTTTGTACAGAGCAAACACAAAGAGTCCGAAGTATAACTGAAACAAATTTAATTTTGTAGTTGATTCTTTGTAAGAAACCTTGCAGGGCACAGCAAAACTTTTAACAGACTTACAGCGATCTAAAGAGTGGAGACTTGGCCTTGGGATCAACTATGTAGCACTTTATGAGCTCTTAAGAAAGGCCTAGGGGACTGACTGTAAACAAACGTGCTCAAAAGCCTTTTGACTAAATTTACCTCAGACACGTTCACTCTAGGATGCCCTAAAAAGAGAGGCGTTCTCTCGTAGCACATGCAGGCTTACAGCACTGACATCAATCACCAAACAACAGGTTGAAGAAATCAGTAAAAGCAAAGCAAAAGAGAAAGAAAGGTGGCAGGAACCTAAAATGAACTGATGAAGTCAAATCACAATTTTTTAGGTGAGAATTAGAGTCCTTTTGGATTTTCATCTGTATCAACTGTGAACAGCTTAGGTTATTACTGACAACCTGAGATTTGACCTAAATTCTATCATGAATGATACTAATATAGGTGTAAACATGCAAATGGAAGAATTCACTGCCACTCTAAATCCTATTTCTGACCAGATAGACACTCCCAATCTGTTTATGTGACCTGGTTTGTGGACAATCCATTGCCAGAAATTGAGCAAAAGCTTAAAACTGTATTGATAGGTTTAGCTTTGGTTATAGCGAGGCTCCCAATACAATCAGGGATTATATTTCAGACCATACTGTCATGGTTGGCATTTAGCATCATGAGGCCTGGTTTGAGTGCCACATCGATAGCATTGTAGCTCTCAGGCAAGTGTGATCATTGCAAATGAACAGCATGCCAAAGACATTTTGCACATTAGAAATACAGACAGTGAGTCTTGAAATAAAGTCAGAGTTGTACCAAAATAATCACATGAATAGCAAGCAAGCCATCATATTACTTCAGAAATACCAAGGTAAAGCTTATAAAAGCATCAGTTTTAGGTTTATCAAGAAATTCCAACTACCATTTCCTCATGACATAAAAAAACTGTTACACTATGAGTAAAGTATGTTGAATCTATAGGTACTTTCAGCCTGAAAATAGATGGCAAAATTAAACTTGGATTTATAACAAAACAATCCAGTAGCTATTTTTTAAAGCGGATTTTGTATCTCGGTTTGGTAGAAACAGGCACACACTCTCCAGTCATACAAATCTTCAGTCTGTTTCTTGCTCTTTTGCATATTTATTATGTATATATATTATAGACACTAAGAGATGAAATAGTAAAAGAAGGTAAAACTATTGGCTGACTACAAATTGTTTCATGAGCTAGAATTAGATAGAAACAGAAAAAACTTTCTAGGCACAATCATTAGGTAGGCTCACAACTGTAGATAAATATATATGTTATGTATAACTATTCTGTATATATATTATGTATATGTATTAGATATATACTTATGTTAAAATACTACGCATAGAAATAAAAATATTGCTTGTGATACGACGAAGTGATTGAACAGATCATTTTTATTGCAATCCTTGAAATTGTTTTCCATGAGAGAAACTTAATAGCCACAGCTGTTTCCTTCTTCCTCAAATGCGCTGTATTGTTGCGTCGAAGGTGACAGCTTCAGCGTATGATGGGGGCAAATCTGTAAATGCAAAAGATAAAATATCAATGGATACCTATTTTTTCATTGTTCCAGGCGTCAAAAAAGACTAACAAAAATGGACTCATTACTTTGGGTCGTAACTACGTTTACTCTTTTTGTCAGCAAGTATAAAAGCAATGCGTAATTTAATTAGAGCGAAAATCATACAAACAAATCTATCTAATTTCAACACCCAAAGCCTCTATTTTTAGGACCTCATTTTTCATAAATACTTCTGAGTGTAAAGAATGTTTATTCAATTTACAAAATTTACATAAATCACAACTCCAGCGAAAATCTTTTCGTCATAACAGGTTTTTTTTGTTTAAAACACAACAATTCATAAGAACTAGTCAAGTGTACAGTATTCCTCAATAACATTTCATGCATTTGGTGATAAAAAATTGATGTATTTTGCTAAAACTTGTTTCTGAATATAACTTCTATCATTCATTGTAACTTTTAGTGAGTTATAAGGTAAAAAACCGGCCAGTCTTAAGTAGCACAAGCTTAGACAGGAAAACAAAATATTTTTCTCAGTCGTGTTCCCAGCACTTTGATGCATTAGATTTTATAGATAGAACCACATATACTCAAGACTAACTCTAACCATTGCTTGCACATTGCTGATCCATTGCAGATGAGTAAGTAGGGGGTGCTGACATTGATCCACTGATAACAGCTGGCTCGTCTTGTTGTCTCGTGTACCTGACAGAGGTATGACCCTGAGATGACCTTCTGCCTCTTGATCTACTTGATCTGCGGCCTGCTCTGTTTGTTGTCTGCTCGTCCAAGTTGGGCTAAGATTTTAGAAACGTCCTAATTTATACATATGAATTAAAAACAACTCAAACAGTTTTTGCACGAGAAACTAAAAAAAAGTGTAAAAAAACAAACTAGTTTGTTGCAACAAATAAATAAAAAAATGTTAATTTGTTTGAAAAAGCAATTCATAGCTTCATATTTTACGATTCATAGACCTGAAGCGACCAAAAACTAAGAACCTTACTCGTAGTTGTTATTCTTGCCACTGGGCACCATATGTATTTAATATTGTGCGTTATTGTAGGTATTGTTTTATGTATATTGTGTTGATTGTCTCATTTTACTTCCTGTGATGCTTATTGGTTATAACATCATGATGCAATCAACTTACTGCCAACCAGCCTATAAAAGGCCGGTTTTCTGTATGTTCTATGCCACTTGATTACTGCTGCTACTGATATTAATTTATCTAGGCAATTGCCTCCCTGGAGCATGGATGTGTGGACAATAAACTTGTTTGTTACGCAAACTCTTATTGTTCTTCGGAACAGTGGGCTGGGAGTTGTTAGCAACTTCTCTGTTGCACCCTGTAGGTCTGACCAACCCTGCTATACCTCTTGGAGAGAGGTGTGGTTTGGCTGTGCCACAAGCTGAGTGCTGTGGTCAGTTGTCTGTTGATGGAGGGTAGTGGGAACCCTATTAGCACAACCCACTACAATATGTATGGCCACAGACGTTATTAGACATTCTCTCAGCCAGGCAGTTCTATGTGAGGTTGGACTAATGAAAACAGTTTTTACCAACCTTAAAAAATGCAAGGGAACAAACTCAGGGCTTTGCTGCAAAACAGCCAAGCCCAATGGCTAGCAATTTTACTAGAGATATCAGGCGTTTTTGGTGTCATAATGAAATATAGTAAAAATAACTATTAGCAGATTTCCCTCTTTAATGATCATCATGTACAGAAATCATGACAGACAATGAAATTCTTTGTCCTAGTGTTTTACCTAATATCAGAAGTTTTGTTGTCTCCAAATTTTTGCGTTTAATCGGAATAAGCAGATAAACAAAAGTCCACAGGGAATAATTGGAGTTTTCAAACTAGTAGAATAGATGACTAGGGGTGCTGGGGTGCAAGAGTAGGTAGTTGCAGTTGGTAAGTTTACTGTATAAGGAATAGTACTTGGAGCTATAGCCAAGTTTTTTAACCCCTAATGATGGCTTTAACTAAAATAAGGTGTAAGGAGTGGGCAAGAAATGGAAAGGAGACAAGATGTTGTGATTAAGAAGTTAAGTCTATAAAGTGTTAGATGAAAGTAACAGAGTTTACAGACTTCAATGGAGAACTATGGTTAAATGGTAAAAAGGGGCTTGCTAGTTGACTGGTGGCCAAAAGATCAGTGAAATAACCAAAGCGGCGGAAAGGCAAATGTAATTGAGGGCTAACAAGCTATTGTGAACCATAACTGTGGTTTATATTTATGCATATGTGTTTCTAGCCAGACAGTAATAAATACATACTGACAACATTGAAGTAATTAGGAATTCCATTTACATCACAAGAACTATTACTAACCTGTCTCCTCCAAAGCGTCCCCCACGATTTATGTAGCAGCAGCCAATTCTGGCAACTATAATTCCGATAGCTCCTGTGACAGCAATGATAATACCAACAACAGCTCCGTTGCTCAAAGTAAACTTCTTTGTTTGGTCTAAAATAATTTGAGGGTTTGTAATTTAAGACAGGCAAGACTTTTTCAGGCCATGGTACTCTTGACAGAGCTGCTATGGTACTCTTGACAGAGCTGCCATGGTACCCTTGACAGAGCTGCTATGGTGCTCTTGTACTCTTGACAGAGCTTTCATGGTACTCTTGACAGAGCTGCCATGGTACTCTTGACTGAGCTGCCATGGTACCCTTGACAGAGCTGTCATGGTACCCTTGAAAGAGCTGCCATGGTACTCTTGACTGAGCTGCCATGGTACTCTTGACAGAGCTGCCATGGTACTCTTGACAGAGCTGCCATGGTACTCTTGACAGAGCTATCATGGTACTCTTGACAGAGCTGCCATGGTACCCTTGACTGAGCTGCCATGGTACCCTTGACAGAGCTGTCATGGTACCCTTGACAAAGCTGCCATGGTACTCCTGACAGAGCTGCTATGGTACTCTTGACAGAGCTGCCATGGTACTCTTGACAGAGCTGCCATGGTACTCTTGACAGAGCTGCCATGGTACTGTTGACAGAGCTGCCATGGTACTCTCGACAGAGCTGCCATGGTACTCTTGACAGAGCTATCATGGTACTCTTGACGGAGCTGCCATGGTACCCTTGACAGAGCTGTCATGGTACCCTTGACAGAGTTGCCATGGTACCCTTGACAGAGCTGCTATGGTACTCTTGACAGAGCTGCTATGGTACTCTTGACAGAGCTGCCATGGTACTCTTGACAGAGCTGCCATGGTACTCTTGACAGAGCTGCTATGGTACTCTTGACAGAGCTGTCATGGTACTCTTGACAGAGCTGTCATGGTATGATTTCAACAGCTCCGACAGCAAGTGTTCTTTTGGGAAAAGCACAAAAACATGTTCTAACAATTGGTGACTAAAACAACGCTCATCAGAGTGGTCAGTTATTTTTTACAGTGTACTTAACTTCTAAATATACCAAGACAAAATACCACACATAAAAAATATTATTGCGGCTTGTACTGACTTAAAAACTTTTCATCGTCTCATCTTTTTTATCAAGTTTAAGAAATAAGGATTGACTTGTCGAAAATTTCTGCAATGATCACACCCCTGAAAACAATCCCATCGTTTATCAAAGCCAACTGTTATTCAAATTTACCCACAGATATTATTAATTTTCGGTGCTTAGAAAGTTGGAAATTGGAAGTGATCTAAAAATAAATGAGAATTTCAAAGCTTCATAGGCGGGTTGTTAACCAACAGTACATGTTGGGTAACATAATACTTCTTCAGTACTCATGTAACCGTTGTAGTTCTGGAAAAAGTTTGCACCTTCACCGAAATAATGAAGTAGGTTATCACAAAGAGCATATTAATTACTTACCCTTGCGTGAATAGGTAGTTCTTGCGGTAGATTTCCTCCGAAATATATCTGCAATGTTAGAAATAATTTTGACTAAAAAACATTTGACGGAGGAACTGCGTAATCAACCATATAGCTTACTGGTGAAGTGAGGGTGAAATGCAAAAGACGGCCATCTTTGAATAGTTGACAGTTTGTTTGTTTGAGTAGTCGTTGTTTTTGTTGATATTTCTACTGATTCGGCACTTGGTGGTGATTGTTTTAGCCCTGAAAGTTCACATCAGGGTTAGTTTTGTTATTAGCAAAGATAACTGTTGTTTGAATTTTCTTACAGATAAATTGAATGATTGATGATGATTTAGTTTTGTTGAAAATTGAGAATTCAGTGTTTCAACTGCTGAATGTCAGCTGAAACATTGGCTGCAATTAAAATTGATTTTGAAACCAAAATTAAATAAAATTTTAGGCTAAATGAATGCTAGTGGCATTCTTGGCCATTCGTCATGAGTGAGAATTAGATGACAATTAACGTTCAAGTAGTAAAATATCTACAAGCCATGGAGTTGTTCTCTCTTCACATCAAGTATTTTGTTAAATCAAACATGATGCCGCCATTATTACTTTGCATTTAGTTCACTATCACAATAATTAAAGTTTGTTGTAACTGATAATGGTCAATGTCGCCCACAGAACGGTTGATTGTGAACGAAACTTTTCAATTGTAATTCTCATAATGCAATGTGTGGAAAATACCCATTAGGTACTAGCAAATAAAATAAACTACTTAAAGTTCATCAAAGAGTCAGACAGGTAGACGCAACATCTCTAGAGAGTGATCAAACCGTAGGTCTAAAGCGCCAAGCTTTTGGTGTGACCGGAACCGCTTTATTTTACAACAAAAAATAGACAATTTAAGCACGTTTTAGCCAATTGAACTCTGTGAGAAAAGCCTAAAGGAAATGTTTTGTTCGCAATTAAGTTAGCATAACTCGTAAATATCTATCAATCCTGCAGACGAAAAAAATACCATTTCTGTTTTCAAATGTTTACTTACAATTGTAACCAAATTCACAAGTAGTTAAAGCCAGAGTGATACTTTAAGAATTTTGGAGGACCTTTAAGACTGCTAGAGTTTTCTGTCCTAAATGAGCTATACCATCTCACAAAAGATTACTGATTAGTTGTCGGTAAAACCAAATTAGTTTATCAATGAAATCTTTTTAGCTTCTAGCTAAAGTATTGAAGTACCAATCTTGGCTTGGCACCAGCCCCTGAAAGTCACAGTACACCAAGCCGATCATGATGAGCTTGCCTGATACATTCCAGCTGCTACCAGCCACTTTTTTATCTCTGCCACATTCAAAACATGGAAGTGTTGTCATTTTTTTGGACTTTAAAAATTCAGTTTGGAATTTTATCAATTTATGAATCTGTAAAACTTTATGGATTTTCATGTAAGAAGATTTAAAGCCCCTAAACCTTAAAACAATGAAAGAGTTGGTTACCTAATAAATAGGGGAGAGGTACTCTGTTGATTTGTGAGGTTGAGTTGTGATTGACAAACACAGCAGAGCTGCCGATGTAGAAGTAACCATTAACAACCGAGAGGCTCATGGCGTCATTAACAAAACAACGGGCATTCAAGTTGCAAAGAGATCCTAGAAGGGAATGTTTCTCTTCATCGTACACATAAACCTGTTGTGTGAGCGTATCGCTTACCATTAGCATCCCATAAATAGATGCTAGTCCATACTGTTTTGATTGGCTGAGTTTTGGTAGCAAATATGATAGATGATGGTTGGAGTCATTTATATGAGCTTCCCAGAGTTGCCCTCTCTGAGCGACTAGGAACAGACGTCTCAGCGGATCAAACAGAAAGTTGTTAAGTTTGATAGAGAAAGAGCGAAGTACAGAACTGTGTCTAGTGGACATATCGATGGCCACAATTTTTGACTACACCTTCAGTTAGTCTAGAACAAACAGAACTCCAGAGTGGTGTTCAATGGTGGTTGGGCACTCAACTTACAATCACCTGCCTCCAGCTGAGAGCCATACTGGTTAGATGACATCATGGTAGAGTTGGACTTGCAAAGACCTCCATAATCGGTTACTTGCCCGGTAAAACGGTTTACAGTTCGAATACAGCTGTTGTTTCTGCCAGACACAAAGAGAGTTCCATTTGACCATGGTTGAGCTAACCCAGCTGTTACATTAAACAAACTTTGGTAAGCTGGTCTGTTTGAGTAGCCAGATGTAGTCATGCTACCTATCACTTTACGTACAGTATGTTTATTGCATGTGTACACAGCACTGCCTATAGCGACTAATAGGTTTCCAAAGATTAACTTGTCCTCTTGTATAGCTCTAATGCTGAGGCGTCTGTGTGGAGTGTGCAAGTCCGCAAACAACTCAACCAAGTGATCGCCTCTAGTTTCAGAACTGAACGACTCCAAAAGTTGCCTAAAACAGTGAATCAATTGCAGTGTGCTGAAAAGTTTTCAGTATCTCTAATCAGTTGGTAAGCTTGAAAAACAATTAGGTTTGTCAAAATAAAAATACAAATTGCAAAAAGTCATGTAGCTTTCAGAGGCATCCACAAGGTTCGAGAAAATAGTTCAATTAATTTTTTTCACTATCGCAAAAATATTTTTGTTGAGTTTTTTCTCAAAAATGAAAAGTTGGAGAATGTTTCTGATAATAAACAATCACTTATGTAGTTGAATGATTTGATTCAGCATTTGTTTCACACAACATTAAAACTAGCCAGTAGAAAAATACAATGAATAAAAATCAATAATTCATTAATGAACAGAAGCTAGTCAAAGCAGCAGTACCCTTGAGCTGATGCCAACAGTAGCACTATCAACATTATTTCCAGCAGGGACATAGTGAGTCAGTGATTCTTACAACAAACTACAAAAATGAAAATAATATATATGAAGACACACCTTAACAAGAAAGAAAAGAAGCTAAATAGTCACTCGTATGTGTGTATGAAAAATAAATAATTGACTGAGTAATAAAATAATTAGGTGTTAATGCTAATAAACATAACTCTTTGTTGCTACTACTTTGATTTTTATTCAGAGAGACAATTTACACAGCTCCATAACTCAGTCAGAGTCACCCTCAAAGACATTATTGATTCAGGAAATGATTATTGCGACATAAATTGTATGACTCGTTTTTGCTGCAAACCAACATTAGGTATCGGCGGATTACCTGAAGACTTAAAAGCTACTAGAATACTTGAGAATATTTATGAAAAGTGTGCTATTTATAGCAAAATAATTGGTAAGCGGATGAATCTAACCTCTGCTTTCAACTTACTGACCAATAAATATGGTCAATGGTAGTTAGAAATCTGCAAGATCTCATGGCTATGAGAACAGAGCTGTCACAGTAGACTCCATTTGCACTTCTCAATAATTGAATAATGAGATTGGACGAGACAAAGGCGCTCTACGCTAAGAGATTGGACGAGACAAAGGCGCTCTACGCTAAGTGATTGGACGAGACAAAGGCGCACTACTCTAAGAGATTGGACGAGACAAAGGCGCTCTACTCTAAGAGATTGGACGAGACAAAGGCGCTCTACTCTAAGAGATTGGACGAGACAAAGGCGCTCTACGCTAAGAGATTGGACGAGACAAAGGCGCTCTACTCTAAGAGATTGGACGAGACAAAGGCGCTCTACTCTAAGAGATTGGACGAGACAAAGGCGCTCTACGCTAAGAGATTGGACGAGACAAAGGCGCTCTACTCTAAGAGATTGGACGAGACAAAGGCTCTCTACGCTAAGAGATTGGACGAGACAAAGGCGCTCTACTCTAAGAGATTGGACGAGACAAAGGCCCTCTACTCTAAGAGATTGGACGGGACAAAGGCGCTCTACGCTAAGAGATTGGACGAGACAAAGGCGCTCTACTCTAAGAGGTTGGACGAGACAAAGGCGCTCTACTCTAAGAGATTGGACGAGACAAAGGCGCTCTACGCTAAGAGATTGGACGAGACAAAGGCGCTCTACTCTAAGAGATTGGACGAGACAAAGGGGCTCTACGCTAAGAGATTGGACGAGACAAAGGCGCTCTACTCTAAGAGATTGGACGAGACAAAGGCCCTCTACTCTAAGAGATTGGACGGGACAAAGGCCCTCTACTCTAAGAGATTGGACGAGACAAAGGCCCTCTACTCTAAGAGATTGGACGAGACAAAGGCGCTCTACGCTAAGATAACACTAAGTGACACCTGTAACAAATGGGAAAATATTTGTGTGTCAGAAAAAAAATAGATTTCCTCAGGTTACCACAGGGCAAAATCCTTATCATATTGATTGTAAAACAAGTCAATGAAAATTGGACTTTTGATCAGCCATCATGTTATTAATTTGTAGCCAAGGAGTCGGCGCTACCACATATTCATTCATTGAGTTCTAGTTAATTAATGATAATATGCATCCATCATCATCAGACTTTTCAGTCACAATATCATCAGTGACAGCTTTGATCAGAATGAGTTGCTAACATTTAGATTTAAACCTGAAGCTGCTGTCTCTGTCAGATATAATAATTGTTATTTCATAATAATGATTTTAATTATCTCACATATTGATACTGACAATGAGGATTGCCATTATGATAACTATTTGGTATTAATAAATAATGTTTATGATGATCAGAATTATTTTCCTTCACGCAAACACAGAAAAGGGTGAAGATTTTTTTCAAATGATACTAAATACAAAGACGTGAGTTTATGCATTGTGGTAGAATTGAGATCGTGGGAGACCAGAAATCGGGCTTGAAAGCAGTGTTCACATTACATGGGCGTGGTTCTTGAATCGAATCATAATTGCAAAAGCTCAATGATATCTTCTCCCAAATGCTGAAGAAGTTTCAAAAATCCTTAAAAGAAACCTGAGAGGAAAAAGTCAGAGTCTGATTTCGATTTTTGTATCAGCAACAATCGTGTCAAAGTGTGTTATAGGATTAAATGGCCACTGAAAGTAAGGTTATTTCATATGCATAACAATGGAGTGCCATTAACAGTTCTGTGGCTAGCATACCAAGTACCTCATCAATCCGATTTTTTCACATGTGATGTGTTATTTCAAATCGGCGATAAATATAAGGAAGGAACTTAAATTTTTTTCCGGAGTTAAACACCTTTTTTTCCCAAAAATTTGACTTGATGGGTAAAACCATCTGCAGAATTTAAATATGACAGAAAATTTTGTTTGTGCAAAATTGTTCTGTACAACTTTTAGCAAAGATCAAATAATACTTTGCTAAATTGAAAACTTCAACTAGAGAGCAAAGTTCTCGCTCAAAGCAAAAGTACTGATTGGTACATATCCTCAATAATTGCTGTGAATATCAGAACCCATGGCCTCAGGTATCAGATGCAGTAAGAATTGACGTTCTTGCAATATTATATGTATAAACTGTGTAAGGAAAGACAAGATGAAAGATATCACAGCATGTATGAACGCCTATTACTCACTTACCAGTAACTAAACTTTCAAACAACTAGTGATCAGTTATAGTGACTAATAGCAACTAATGCCTCTACCTACAATCTCCAACTCACTTTTATCAGTGATTTCTCTCTCTTGTCACTGCCCATTACTCTGGATTGCATAAGCGTTCTATAGCTGATATGATTAGGTAATACTTTGTGATATGCAGCAAGGCTTTGATGTACGAACCAGTGCAATAACACATCAGCTGTGTACAGATAATTTGCTCCAAAGAATTGTTGTATCAGATTGTCAGTTGGTAACTGAGAGTTTTCAGGTCTTGTTTTCATTTAATCATCAACTGCAGTAAGTAAATTGGCATTTTCATGTTGTTGTTGTTTAATTTGAATTTTTTTTCCGTTGACTTGGTTTTTTTCAAACTTTCAAGAGTTGTACTTTCAGGAATTTACAAGGAAACAAAATTCATTACCTTCATTACTGGTATTGGAAAGGCAAATATTTACCAATTTAATGTTTAAGAGATACAAAGGCTTTTAATGCATACCCTTGGAAGGAAAGTCAGGCAGATGAAAGGATTTAAATAAGTAATTGAGAGCACAAAAGAAAACATATGCAATAAAGTAAAATTCATATGCCGGTAATTAGAAAAAATGATTATAAAACTTTTCTTATCCTTTTTGTGACAATAAAAGAGCTTACATACCAAACATCGAACCTAGAAAAAAGTTGGCAACCCGAAAGTGCTTAAGGTTGCTCAATTGCAACTGAAAGTTTAGCAGCGAGAAAGTTTCGATGAAAAGTTGTGTGGGAGAGAGTTGATGCAACAAAGCCTCTGCACTTAGCAAGATAGCATGCCTTTAAAGGCAGTATTGTATCAAGATAGCATGCCTTTAAAGGTAGTATTGTAGCAAGATAGCATGCCTTTAAAGGCAGTATTGTAGCAAGGTAGCATACCTTCAAAGGTAGTATTGTATCAAGATAGCATACCTTTAAAGGCAGTGTTGTAACAAGATAGCATACCTTTATAGGTAGTATTGTACCAAGATAGCATACCTTTAAAGGAAGTATTGTAGCAAGATAGATACCTTTAAAGGCAGTATTGTATCAAGATAGCGTGCCTTTAAAGGCAGTATTGTAACAAGATAGCATACCTTTAAAGGTAGTATTGTATCAAGATAGCATACCATTAAAGGCAGTATTGTATCAAGGTAGCATACCTTTAAAGGCAGTATTGTATCAAGATAGCATACCTTTAGAGGCAGTATTGCATCAAGATAGCATACCTTCAAAGGCAGTATTGTATCAAGATAGCATACCTTTAAAGGCAGTATTGTATCAAGATAGCATACCTTTAAAGGCAGTATTGTAACAAGATAGCATGCCTTTGAAGGTAGTATTGTTGCAAGATAGCATACCTTTAAAGGCAGTGTTGTAACAAGGTAGCATACCTTTAAAGGTAGTATTGTATCAAGATAGCATGCCTCTAAAGGCAGTATTGTATCAAGATAGCATGCCTTTAAAGGCAGTGTTGTAACAAGATAGCATGCCTTTAAAGGCAGTATTGTATCAAGATAGCATGCCTCTAAAGGTAGTATTGTAACAAGATAGCATACCTCTAAAGGCAGTATTGTAGCAAGATAGCATGCCTTTATAGGCAGTATTGTAGCAAGATAGCATGCCTTTAAAGGCAGTATTGTAACAAGATAGCATGCCTTTAGAGGCAGTATTGTAGCAAGATAGCATGCCTTTAAAGGTAGTATTGTGGCAAGATAGCAGGCCTTTAAAGGCAGTATTGTGGTGGATTCTCACATTCCAACTACCCATCCACTAATAAGCTGAACCACCAATCAGTCAGTTTCTACAGGCTTTCACCATTTTAAAATTGCACCACCATGTTATGCCCTGCACTGTGTGCTAAGAAGAGACAAAACCTACAATGGATGGAAGCTGTGGTGGTCATGTGTATTTGGCAGCAGAACTTTGAATGTGTGTGTACATCCTAAAGGCCCAGATCTGGAAGAGACCTTTATAGCAACTTTTTCCTCAGTTACCTCTGCAAAAAATGGGAACCCTCTAAACATTTAACACTTACACCACCAAGTCCCTTTCCCTCTGCTAAACAATGATAGAAGTTTTCACCTGAGTTGTTTCCTTATGAGAGCACAACTCCTAAGAAGCATGCTGAGAGAAGATGCTGGAACTTAAAATGCTGAGGACATTAGTACTGAGAAAACCTAAAGCAAAACCTGTACAAGCCAAAGCCATAGGAGAAGAATACAAAATGTATTCAGATACACCTGCCTACCAAGAGACTAAAATCAGACAAGAGCAGTATCAGCCGTACCGTAACTCCATAAACAGGAGAGCAGGGCCTACTGATACTCAGTAGGCTGTTACCTGTGTAACTTACGTGTTCTACACATTGTGATTTTGTAGTTTGGAAATACCTTTTAAATGTGATTGTTGCCATTCACCATTTGGTTTGGCGGGATAGCTTGTTTACTTCTGGTAGTTGATCAGTAAAAGTGTTCGTGGTTGGTAAATTGGAGTCTAGGTCAAGTCCAGGTTGAGTTGAGCTTGAGTCTGGCTCAAGTGAAGGTCCAGTCCAATCCAAGTTACTTAAAAAGGCAAACCCAAGTTATTGTTCCTCTCATCCATAATAGATAAGCTACCTCTGTACAGTGTCCTCATTTCTGCCTTGATATAGCTTATATAGCTGGAAAAACCCCTGAAGTTCTCTACGATGTCATTAATTATGCAATGTTAGCACTGAAAACCAAACTTTATCAATCCCTTTAACCACAGAGCATACGATTTTCCTGCTGAAAATATTTCTAGTGTGTGCACATCTATAAACCGGGAAAGGCGCAACTCCATCATGAACAATTGTTGATCAAAAAAATACTCCACTGTGTACTCAGTTTTTCCATATCATGTCTCGCTTGGCATCGCAGTGCATTATCTTGCCCGCAGGTAATATTTTCACATTATTCTACATTGTCAAGCATTGCATTATACGCATGGTATTGCATCATTGCTGTGGATGGTGTAATGCCATATTTCTATTTGCTGTACTGGATTATCTATCTTACAGCTTGTGCAATATTACAAAGTGAAAGATACATTTTTTGTGGCATACATATAACTACATCAACCAATAGTGTTCTATTGCTGGGATGCCTCAACATATTATATTTTGCATGTCTGAAATGTAGTTTTCTGCAAAAAAACAAGCGTCATCTTTTTTTGGGTTAATCAGGATTATGAGAAGGAGTGTCTGTCTCTGTTATGTCGGTTCCATTAAGTTCTGTGATGTCAGTTCCATTAAGTTCTGTGATGTCGGTTCCATTAAGCTCTGTGATGTCGGTTCCATTAGGTTCTGTGATGTATACTTCCTTGGCATTTTCACAATAAACTATCTCTTCACCAAAATTCCCCCGACCTTCTTTTTCTCCTTGGACTGTCATTTTTGGTTGCTCGGGAAGTGGACCTTGCCTTTGAGGTCTAAAATTTTTAAAATTATACTTATAAAGATTTGTTCATTTAATGTTTGCTCGAATTTTGAAGTACCAGATCAATCAGGTAAAATTACCTCGGAGTACGTTGCACATCACCAATATAACTATATTGTTCGCAATCATCTTTGTATTCGTCTATATCCAGATACTCAGCATAGTTTTCTGCATCCACTGCAAACACAGAATACCAACATATTGATTGATTGATCGATCAATTGATCAAGGGATGTTGACAAGAAGCCTTGACAATGAGAACAAGCATTATTAATTACATCACATCATAGGTAAGTATTGACTAGAAGCATTACCATCAGGCTTACACATTTCAGAATGTTACTGCGAATGTATAATTACTTTTGGTTTGGCCCAAGTATATATTATGCTTCGTGAGCCTTTACTTTTTTACTCTAAATCGTCCTTTTGCGGCCCGCGGTCTGAAAATATAGCAAAGGATACTTACCTGATGAGTTTTTGATCTGACTTTCAGGCACATAGTGTCCCTTGAGTTGGCTCTCTACTGATGCATTACTAGCCTTTGGTTGAAACCTGCAACGGGAACCGAGAAGCTCAACATTGATCACTTTACATCACCTGTCAAAATTAGTTTTGTATCACTACATTCTGTTGAGCATACATAAATGTTTAGAATGTTTTGACCCATTTATTTTAAGCGCAAATATTTACGTCATTTGTAATAAAATATGGTTGAGCAAATATGACAATTCTGGTTAACAAGCCAATAATTGATCTAAATACAAGCTGTTTTGAAATCACCTTTCGCTTGGTTTATGCTTCTTGAAGTAACACACCGTAGCTACAGCAGCCAGGATTACAGACATCAACAATGCAACAGTCACCACTGCTGCCACCGATATTGAGGATTTATCACTCAACTTACGACTTCTTGAAGCCTCTACAACAAAATGCAAGTTGGGCAGTCGTTAGAAGTTAGGATATCAGGTTTGAGCATATTATTCTGCATATAGCAAATTTGGTCCGGGCTATGATTAAAACACATAATTTATTTTTACCGTTTATGAAATGACTTGTTGTTTGATCTTCGTTTCTGTCTTGAGTAACCTCTACATTTACTACAAGATAAAACATAGAATATAAACGGAGTGCTACTGAGTTACTTATAACTAGGTACATGAGATTGACGAATACAATGTCATTCAACCCTATTTAGTCTGTTAGGAGAGAAATGTCCTTACCATTTAACCAATCTAAATATTGTAGATAATGAAACCTAGAAGCTTTCTCAGTTTAAACTCAGATCGTAACACAGACTTAGGTATCATCAAATTACATTTATCTTGCGAGTAACTGCTTTAGTTTAGAACTTGAATGAGCATTCCTACCTTCAGTGTAACTTAGACGCCTCATCTCTGTGGTGTTTGTACCAAGCAATATGATCTTTTGAAATAAGTTTAACTGAAGCAGAGATAAAGGTTGGTGTATTGAACAGGTTTGTATACTACTGGTGATGTCAGAAAACTCACTTTCACCATCACATATGGAAGATACAGTTCTGGACAAAAGATTTACAACTCGAAGTCGACTGCTTTGGGTCTCAGCTAAAAGCAGAACATGCTCAGTTATCAGAGTGATTTCTTGTGGTCTGTTAATATTTGCTACTTCAAAACGCCCATCCCGAATACCAGGCCTGGTTGATTGTATTAATTCTTTGACCGACTTATCTTCAATGCCAACTTGTAGCACTCTTGAAGTTGTTGATATAAACAGTTCTTGTTTGGTACTGTTTCCTGTTATTGCGTAAGGTGTATCATCAAGGACTAAAAACGTTTTGACCTCCGTGGTAACTCTACGAACAGCCTTATTTCCTGAATCCGTTAGGAAAAGTTCTGAGAAGTGTTTAAATAGTTGTGTCGGGTTGCTGAATTGAGCAGTATTAGCTAGTCCATCTACAAAACCGGGATGCTGACATTTTCCTGCATACGGCGATGTGGTAAGGGTCGGGCGATTCACACATCTCAGGCAGTGGTTGTTTGAGTCAACCACCACCAGATGGGTGATATTCATTTGCCTAAAAGCAGTGATAGTGTCAAACCTAGCTTCTGTAACGTTTCCTTCTTTGTATGAGTGGCTTGAACTTTCACCAATCACGCTACTCTGTTTCATTGGGTGGGTATTGTAGTCAAATGTCTTCAAGGCAGAACCGTCTGACATGATAATTTTCTTTTGCTGCGTTTTGTCTTTTTCCATGCACCAAACTGCCTCTTCCACAATTGGTGCTTGAAACATTGCCATCATACCAAAATCAATTCTGAAATAGCAAGTTTTTGAGTTAGTAAATATTTATTCGTGTAATGTTTGTGGCTTTGCAGCTAAACAGTCAACACAGTACTTTAACAAGTTGCTATAGGGTTATTGTTGTCATCGTAAAACCCATTTAATTTTGGCACAAGTTTGAATTTTCTATATAAAATACTTGTTTTCATCAGCGTAATATTACCACACGTTATTAGTGAGCAATTCCACCAATACAAGTAATGTATACTTACCCATCAGAAAATTCTGCATACACTATTTTGCCATTTTCTTCTTCACAGCAAGACCTTGCTATTATCTACAAAACTATATCAGTTATAAAATCCCAAATACATATGCTTTTGTTTCAAAGTTCCTGTGAGACAAAATGTGCAGAGTGTAAATGATCCTGAAGTTTCCCGTGCAATAAAATAAACTTACCAAAAGCAAGAGATTTAAAACTGTGACAGACCCCATGAGCACTCTCAATGACTGCTTCACTCAGCGTTAGTAAGCATTATGTACTTTTATATGCTTGAATAAATCAGTGATGGAGGCAAAGTGTCAGCCAATCACTGTGTTAAGTAATGAGAATGTATGGTACAGAGGGAAGGGCAAGTAGACAAGTATTTTCAATTGATCAACACCTGACTTTATATTGTAGTGGATTTTAAAAGTCACCACGCGTAACCACTACTTAGAAAAACTCCCCCTGATAGTTGGCAGACATTGGGCAAACCTAATTGAGCAATCAAACAAGCCGGGATTGATTGCAGTTACATTAATAGCGATGGAATAAGCATTTATTGCTATACCGGCCCAGCATCATTCTATACCGGCGTAGGGTATTTACCACCCCGGCACTGGGTAGCTATCCCGGGCTGACATCAAGATGCCTGCCATTGCCTGAGGGAGCAAAGATAGCCTAAAAACATCTAGGACCCACATCCAGGAGCTTACTATCCTTAGAAGTCAGGAAAGTTGGACCAAAGGCTCTGAAGGACTAGGAACTACTACAAGGAGAAATACTAAACTGTTACTGGTCAAAATACTTATAGACTCCGCCCCTCGCACCAGTTCCCTTTAAAATATTTATTCATATATGATTGAACAGTATTATTACACCTATTGTCATTGGCTAACTATTATACTTTCTATGTGTGATTGGAGTGTTTAGCAAACTAGGTCAAACACTTCCTGTCACTTCCTATGACTCTGCCTATAAAAGGAAGAGCTTTTTCATATCTCATTGCATTACCTGACAGCCTTGTATTGGTTTGCCACCTTTGTATTCTGCTATGAATAAAAGTTATATCACTCAAAAGCACAGGGTGTATAAGTTTAAGCTGAGGGCTCACCACAGTTGGTAAAGCTGATTGCTATCTTTACAATCAGTTGATTGTGCCATCCCGGCACAGGGTCACCTCTGGGGAGAGGTTGACTGTTCTTTGCCTAGGAAGGCTGACTGTTTAGTTGTGGTGGCAGACAAGCAGTTTATGCTGTGACAAGCCCTAGCAGAAAGTAGTAGGACGTCAAACTCTGCTACAATACTAACTTCAAAGTCTCAATCATTTGTATGACTAATCCTGCCAATTTACCACCAAAACCAAAAAAATGATAGTGCTAACAGTTTTTCATTATGCTTAATGGCTTATGTTTCCGGCAAGTCTGCTCCAACATATGGGCACACATGGCATCGTTATAATTTTGCAGTTGACTCAGTCTTTTTAAGAGAGCTTTTAGTGCAAAGCTTTCTTTTGCGTATGTAAACTGTAGCGTTCATGGAAAAGCTTTTTAGACACATTGATTTAGTTGAGGTTCTATTGAGTTGTTAAGGGCTTTATCAAAGCCTTCGATTGTAAAATTTTGCCTGTCAACTACCACTTGCGTGATGTCTGTTTGTTTAATTAACTTCATAGAATCAATAAACAAAGTGTAAACTTGATTTGAAATAAAAATTAAAAAGAGTTTAAAGTCTTGTTTCAGCTTTCAAATATACTTGGAAGGGCTCTTAAATTTCATGGCCTTTGTTGCCAACTTTGTCAAAGCAAAAATTGTGCAAGTTTCAAGGCACTACAGAAATCAGTATGTAGATGAATCAATCAAAAATTTCATCACCACAGTGTGAAGTAGCAGGTTTCAAATAGCTACATGAACGATAATCTCACCAAGTACTTGTACCACAAGAGTTTGGATAACACTTTATATATACAAGCAGTCAGATCTGGTAGAATATTACATAATACACCAGCAGGTTTTATTTAGTATTATGAGATCTACTCTCATTACTCCGAAGTTGGCTCACTCAGCTATTGCTTCACAAATGCCTGATCTACATTACCTAACATGTGAGTGCACACAAATACCTGGTCTACATTACCTAACATGTAAGTGCACACAAATGTCTGATCTACATTACCTAACATGTAAGTGCACACAAATACCTGATCTACATTACCTAACATGTAAGTGCACACAAATACCTGATCTACATTACATAGCATGTAAGTGCACACAAATACCTGATCTACATTACCTAACATGTGAGTGCACACAAATGTCTGATCTACATTACCTAACATGTAAGTGCACACAAATACCTGATCTACGTTACCTAACATGTAAGTGCACACAAATGCCTGATCTACATTACCTAACATGTAAGTGCACACAAATGCCTGATCTACATTACCTAACATGTAAGTGCACACAAATACCTGATCTACATTACCTAACATGTAAGTGCACACAAATACCTGATCTACATTACCTAACGTGTAAGTGCACATTAATGCCTGATCTACATTACCTAACATGTAAGCGCACACTCATTTTTGCCAACTAGGCTTTTCACCAAGCTGCAGCAAAAAGTGAAATTAGTTTTTGAAGTTGTTTTATACATCATCAGTAGTAATATATGAGCAGATCTCCCTACCAAGTGTTTTTTTGTGGATTTGACTCCGGAGTTTATGCAATGGGTTACGGCGTTGGATGGATTCGCCGAGTTAATATTGTATTTCATTTGAGGGGCATTTGAGTGGCATTTGAGTGGCATTTAAGTGGCATTTGAGTTTTGATTATTTTTTTACTTAATTTGAACTTATATGGCATATAGATTTTGAATGTATGGCATTTAAGTTTTGATAGTTTTTTTATATAATTATATACATAATTCTAACTCATATGGCATCTAAATTTTTGAATGTATGGCATCTAAGTTTTGATAATTTTTTTACATAACTCGAACTCATATGGTATCTTGAGAGAGAGAGGGGAGAGGAGAGATGGGAGATGGGAGATGGGAGATGAGAGAGGAGAGAGAAAAAGAGGAGAGAAAGGAGAGAGAGAGAAGAGAGATTTTTTAGTTTTCTATACGTTCATGTATATATGGATAATTATGCACATATTTATGGATATACTTATATCTACATTGAATAATATACATTTATTACATATTAAGTATATTGAATACTATAAAATTAAATTGAATAAATACATTGATTAAAAATGAATAATTATATGATTATATACATTTATTACATGATAAGTAGGGAAAATCTCCCCATATAATATAGCTAGAGTCAGTAAATACTAAGTAATACAAAGCACTACAACTTGTAATAAATACTAAGTAATAATCATTAATGCATAGTTTGTTCCTTTACATCAATGTCTTTGATGTACTGATGTTATATCTTAGGAAGGAAGACTTCTGTTCTATGTGCTTTTAATTTCGTAATGAACTAAATTAAAAAAGCTATGTATTAGTATAGAATGGTTAAGCAAAAATGTAAAATAATTACATGAATTTGAATTTTAGTTCTAGTTACATTGGATAGTTTACATTATTTAGAAAAGGGAAATAACTCACCAAGTTACATTGTTCAGCTTGTTCTTTCTTGAGCATTATTTTCACCAAGTGCTTTTGATTCTCATCATCTATCTAAAACAAAACAAAAAATACTTGCTTTGTAAATATGTTGTAAAAATTACACTAATTACACCAAAAAAGTACTTTTTTTACCTGGAAAATGTATATATTCAACATTTTGTTGTAAAAAATACACTAATTACACCAAAAAAGTCCTTTTCTTTACCTTGAAAATGTATATATTCAGCATTTTGTTGTAAAAAAATACACTAATTACATGAAAAAAGTCCTTTTTTCACCTGGAAAATGTATATATTCAGCAATTTGTTGTAAAAAATACATTATTTACACCAAAAAAGTCCTTTTTTCCCCTGGAAAATGTATATATTCAGCATTTTGTTGTAAAAAAATAAACTAATTACATCAGAAAAAGTCCTTTTTTCACCTGGAAAATATTCAACATTTTGTTGTAAAAAATACACTAATTGCACCAAATAAGTACTTTTTTTACCTGGAAAATGTATATATTCAGCATTTTGTTGTAAAAAGTACACTAATTCCACCAAAAAAGTTTTTTTTTCACCTGGAAAATGTACATATTCAGTATTTTGTTTAATTTATGGTAAAAATTAGTAAAACTCACCTATAGTGATATGATTGCCTTGAGTTATAGATCAGCTTCTTGAGCTCTTGTTTTGTACAGTTTTGTTTTTCAGCATCATCAAAGTAGAATCCATGTAGTTTGAGGAGTCTTCATTGGTTTGGTATCATCTAAGTAGGGGGTAGATCTTGAAAGGAATTCTTGCTGTGTTGCAGAAGTATGATGTCTTCAAAATCCATGTAGTTTGAGTCTTCATTGATTTGGTATCATCTAAGTAGGTGGTAGATCTTGAAAGGAATTCTTGCTGTGTTGGAGAAGTACGCTGTCTTCAAAATCCATGTAGTTTGAGTCTTCATTGGTTTGGTATCATCTAAGTAGGTGGTAGATCTTTAAAGGAATTCTTGCTGTGTTGGAGAAGTATGCTGTCTTCAAAATCCATGTAGTTTGAGTCTTCACTTTCATTGGTTTGGTATCATCTAAGTAGGTGGTAGATCTTGAAAGGAATTCTTGCTGTGTTGGAGAAGTATGCTGTCTTCAAAATCCATGTAGTTTGAGTCTTCATTTTCATTGGTTTGGTATCATCTAAGTAGGTGGTATATCTTGAAAGGAATTCTTGCTGTGTTGGAGAAGTGTGCTGTCTTCAAAATCCATTTAGTTTGAGTCTTCATTGGTTTGGTATCATCTAAGTAGGTGGTAGATCTTGAAAGGAATTCTTGCTGTGTTGGAGAAGTGTGCTGTCTTCAAAATCCACGTAGTTTGAGTCTTCATTGGTTTGGTATCATCTAAGTAGGTGGTAGATTTTGAAAGGAATTCTTGCTGTGTTGGAGAAGTATGCTGTCTTCAAAATCCATGTAGTTTGAGTCTTCATTTTCATTGGTTTGGTATCATCTAAGTAGGTGGTATATCTTGAAAGGAATTCTTGCTGTGTTGGAGAAGTGTGCTGTCTTCAAAATCCACGTAGTTTGAGTCTTCATTGGTTTGGTATCATCTAAGTAGGTGGTAGATTTTGAAAGGAATTCTTGCTGTGTTGGAGAAGTATGCTGTCTTCAAAATCCATGTAGTTTGAGTCTTCATTTTCATTGGTTTGGTATCATCTAAGTAGGTGGTAGATCTTGAAAGGAATGTCTTCAAAATCCATGTAGTTTGAGTTTTCATTGGTTTGGTATCATCTAAGTAGTTGGTAGATCTTGAAAGGAATTCTTGCTGTGTTGGAGAAGTATGCTGTCTTCAAAATCCATGTAGTTTGAGTCTTCATTGGTTTGGTATCATCTAAGTAGGTGGTAGATCTTGAAAGGAATTCTCGCTGTGTTGCAGAAGTATGCTGTCTTCAAAATCCATGTAGTTTGAGTCTTCATTGATTTGGTATCATCTAAGTAGGTGGTGTTTGCCATATTAACTATCCAATCTAAAAAGACAAAAGATAAAAAATATTTTAAAAAATGTGAGTCATTTATTATTATTTAATCATAATACAAAGAAGATAACATTTTTATCAATATCCATAGACAGGGTTTGTAACACAAACGGATTTGGTTGTAGGAGGCTATTTTCTCCATAGTGCAAGTAGGTGAGTTTTTCAACTAGTGGTAAATAAATATTTATTATTATTTTATTATTTAGATCACAAGACTTGAACAAAATTCAATAAAGTAACAATGAAAACCAAATGAAATCACAATAATATTAACAATAATAAGAATAATAATAATAATCATCATCAGTAAAAATTATTTTTCATATTAAATACAATGAATAATAACTGTTTTATGATGATAATGAAGTAAAACAATACAATAATGAAAGTTGTAATCATTTTTTGGCTGTAAAGTTCAAAATCAACCTGTCGTTCAAGATGTCATTTAAGGCTAACCTATTTTTTCTCTCGGACCTACGACAATTCTGTCAATCAATGCCAAAAGACTGCGATCTTGAGCAGAAACAGGATAGGTTCTATGAGCATGAAATTATTTAGGAGAGATACTTCTATGGTAAGGCCATATCGTAATAGGAGGATAACTCCAGAGTGCAACTAGTTGAGTTTTTCAACTAGTGTTAAATAATTATTTATTATTTCTCACCTTAATACAGAAAATCTCCTGGTAGTTGTAGTAGATGTTGATCCTTCAGTCACTGTTGTTGAAGTGGATGCTTTCTGTGTAAAAGCGGTGCTTCTTATATAGCTAGGTTTTACTAGGTTGTACTAGGTACTAGGTACCGATTGACACGAGTTGATTCCAATGAAAAGCCTTTATAATATGTAAGCAGGTCTTTACTCAGAAAACTCACGCGAAAACTAAAAAAAACAAAAACATTCTTCGCGGGAGTTTTTCGTCTTATATGTTATAAAGGCTTCATGCAAAAACTCACGCGAAAACCGAAACTAAAAACAAAATTCTTCGCGGGAGTTTTCCTTCTTATAAGTCATATAGGTTTTACACGGAAAACTCACGCGAAAAGTGAAACAGTCAAAAAATTCTTTTCTCGGGAGTTTTCCTTCTATATACTATACAGGCTTTACACGGAAAACTCACGCGAAAACGGAAAATAGAAAACAATTCTTTCGCGGGAGTTTTCCTTCTTTTATGTTATAAAGACTTTGTGCAGAAAGTTCACGCAAATTTTTTTACCGTAAGTTTTCCACGTAAGGCCTTTATAGTACATAGAAGGAAAACTCCCGCGAAGAAGCTTTTTTTATTTTTTCGTTTTCGCGTGAGTTTTTGCATAAAGCTGTTATAACACATAAGAAGGAAAACTCCCGCGAAGAAGTTTTTATTGAGTTTCGGTTTTCGCGTGAGTTTTTTGCGTACAGCCTTTATAACATATAAGACGGAAAACTCCCGCGAAGAATGTTTTTTATTTTTTTAGTTTTCGCATGAATTTTCCTGCTTATATATCATAAAGGCTTTTCATTGGAATCAACTCGTGTCAATCGGTACCTAGTACCTAGTACAACCTAGCTATATAAGAAGCACCGCTTTTACACAGAAAGCATCCACTTCAACAACAGTGACTAAAGGATCAACATCTACTACAACTGCTAGGAGACTTTCTGTATTAAGGTAAGAAATAATAAATAATTATTTAACACTAGTTGAAGAACTCAACTAGTTGCACTATGAAGTTATCCTCCTATTACGATATGGAGTCGTTCTCTTGACCATAGAAGTATCTCTCCTAGATAATTTTATGCTCATAGAACCTATCCTGTTTCCACTCAAGATCGCAGTCTTTTAACATTGATTGACAGAATTGCCGTATGTCCGATAGAAAAAATAGGTTAGCATATTAAATGATGCCTTGAACTACAGGTCGATTTTGAACTTTACAACCAAAAAATGATTGAAACTTTCAATATTGTATTATTTTACTTCATTATCAGCATAAAACAGTTATTATTCATTGTAAAAATAAATAATTAGAGCCTTTTACTAGTGTTAAATAATTATTTATTATTTTTTACCTTAACTCTACTTAGAGTCCTCTTAGTGGTTGTAGTGATCTAAATAATAAAATAATAATAAAAAACTAGTTCCAAAGAACTAGATGATTTAATTGACTACAGACAAATAATTATTTTAGCACTTCTTACCTCGATGCTGGTTGCTTACATGGTGTTTCATTGCAATAGCGGCAGGAATGTTGATGTTTGAGCAGGAAGATGTATCATTAAAGGAGTTAGGATTGGGTCTTCTATCATCAATGCGAATGCCGTTGGTGGTGGAATTGGTGGTTGTAGTGGAGATAGTGTCGATGTTGTTGGTAGTTGTAGTTGGTTCAATGAATATGGAGCTTAGGAAGTGCTTTGGAGTGTGACGTCATCATACCTGCAAAAAAAGTAAAAGAACTTAGTTTAATGATGTAAATATACTGAAATTATTATAGTGTTAAATAATTATTTATTATTTATTTTAAAAATAAATAATTGGAGCTTTCTACTTGTGTTAAATAATTATTGATTATTTTTTACCTTATCACCACTTAGAGCCAGATGATTTAATTAACTAAAGACAAATAATTATTTTAGCATTTCTTACCTTGATGCTGGATGGTCTCCTAGTAGCTGTAGTAGATGATGCTTCTCCGCTTGCTGTTGAAGAACTGGATGCTTTCTGTGTGAAAACAGTGGCTCTTAAATAGCTAAAGTTGCACTGATTAAACCCTATGAATCAGCATTTTTTCCAATGATTTCGCGGGAATAAAAACTGTTTTTTCGCGTGAATAAAAAACAATGTTTTTGCGGGAATAAATAATTTATTTTCACGCGAATGGAAACCGTTGCTTTCGCGGGAATAAAAATTTCATTTCCACGCGAATACAAATCAATGCTTTCGCGGGAATAAATAATTTATTTTCACGCGAATGGAAACCGTTGCTTTCGCGGGAATAAAAAATTTATTTTCACGCGAATAGAAATCATTGCTTTCGCGGGAATAAATAATTTATTTTCTCGCGAATAGAAACCGTTGCTTTCGCGGGAAGAAATACTTTATTTTCACGCGAATGGAAACTGTTGCTTTCGCGGGAATAAATAATTTATTTTCACGCGAATAGAAACCGTTGCTTTCGCGGGAATAAACAATTTGTTTTCACGCGAGTAGAAACCGTTGCTTTCGCGGGAATAAATACTTTATTTTCACGCGAATGGAAACGGTTGCTTTCGCGGGAATAAGTAATTTATTTTCACGCGAATAAAAACCATTGCTTTCGCGGGAATAAATAATTTATTTTCACGCGAATAGAAACCGTTGCTTTCGCGGGAATAAATAATTTATTTTCATGCCAATGGAAACCGTTGCTTTCGCGGGAATAAACAGTTTTTATTCCCGCGAAAGCATTGGAAAAAATGCTGATTCATAGGGTTTAATCAGTGCAACTTTAGCTATTTAAGAGCCACTGTTTTCACATAGAAAGCATCCAGTTCTTCAACAGCAAGCGGAGAAGCATCATCTACTACAGCTACTAGGGGACCATCCAGCATCAAGGTAAGAAATGCTAAAATAATTATTTGTCTTTAGTTAATTAAATCATCTGGCTCTAAGTGGTGATAAGGTAAAAAATAATCAATAATTATTTAACACTAGTAGAAGGCTCTAATTATTCATTTTTAAAATAAATAATTATTGAACACTGGTTGAAAAGCTCAACTAGTTGCGATACAGAGTTGTCCTCCATTTTCGCCTCTAGGCATAAATTTAACTTTACTAGATAATTATATACGCACAGTGTCTAAGCTATTCGCTCGCAAGAACTCAAGCTGTGTCATTGACAAATCTGTCTGTTTGTCCAAGCGGTTTTAATTATTTATTATTCAAAAAATCGAACCTCAACTAGAATTCACTCCTAGGTAACTTATCTTTACTAGATAATTTTATGCTAATAATGTCTAAGCTATTTCTTTGTAAGATCACAGACTTTGACATTAACAAAATTGTGTGTTTGTCGAGCACTAGTAAAGTAACCGACTCTAATTATTTATTATTAACAAAATAATAAATGATTATTTAATGCTAGTTGAACCTAGATATAAATTTATCTCTACTAGATAGTTTCATACTCACACAAACTTTTTCTTCGCTACTTTATGTATATGTAGATAAAGCCAATCAAAATAAATGAATCAATTGTAACAATCAACTTTTTTGTATTTTGTAGACACAATGCCTACTTTGGACTCTTGTTTGAGACAAAACGCAATAGCAGCAAAGACTATAAACATCTGGATAAGATCCAATTGAAGTAACTGCACATAACTAAAGGAATAACATGTACTACAGCATACAGAGTGAACAAGGTGTGTGTAGATTATTACTCAGTCTCATTACACTACTATTACTAAGAATTATTGTAGGTGTTGGATAAAGGATTGAGCAGTAATTTTAATAAATTCTAACAATAAACATAGACTTTTCAACAATGACATTAACCAAAAAAATAGTATAACAAAGTCATGTTTGAGCTAATAAGTTGTTGCTAAGATGTTTGAGTTAACAACTAGGTAGCTAAAATAAGTTTTTCATGAGGATCTCCTGGCAGTTGTGATTCCTTGAGTGGTGAGCAGACTTTCAAATCTGCTGTAGTTATCTTTTGTTGATCTTATTGAGTCTTTATCAGTTAGTACATCTTGCAACAAATTCTTTGATAGCTTAGTGCTACGCCATCTTCCCTTGAGTTTTATCCTGTCAGTATCCAGATCGTATTTCCCAGAGTCTCTCAATCAATACAATATTTTTACACCTAACGCTTAATTGTCTTTGCTAGCTGTCATGTTGGATACTTTCTTTTTAAACTCTTCTAATTGTTGCATCATTCTCTCCGAATCTCTATTGCTATCATCGTCAATTGTGTTTCTATCAAACGATGATGGTGAGAGCTTTGGTGTTTTAGCAGAGCTCCAGCTCTTTGGCTGCTTGTACTCTCCCCTAATCTTTCCAACATCACTCCGATAGGTTTTTGTGCTTTGAACATTTTCATTTGTCTTTTTGCGCTCAAGCAACTCGTTTTTGATTCCCATTACTATTTTATTCGTTTCAACCAAAATATTCTGGATTTTCTCGATATCTCTCACCATTTTGTCTTTTGTCGGGTTGTCATACAATGATGACGCAAATTTGTCTTGGTCGGTTGATTTAGCACCACTGATCTTTTCCATCAAATTATGATACTCCTCTTCTGGTATAGCAAAAGAACGTCCATAATATTTTAAAGGCGGAAGATTCATTTTGTATTGATATTAAAACCTGTGCAATCAGGATGATTATAGGGTCTAAAAAAAGCTACCTCTCCCAATCTGCATTAAAATTCGTTGTTTGTCAGCAATCAGTGTTTTGTACCTCCTTGAAGCGCTACTACCTAATAAACTGAGTTGTGTACTGATTAGGTTTTTGTAGCTCTTTTTTGAAGCGCTACTACCCAATAAACTGTTCCGTATCTAAGAAACATTTTCTAATATACTGTTTTTGTGACACAAAATCGCTGGCATGATTCCTTTAATTAATCATTATCAACATATTGCGTTGATGTTTATTATCATTTACTAGTTGCGTTGTTTTCTTTTGATTTTAGATTATGATGACAACAACAAAAAAGCATGAATTGGATATAGTCATAAGCGAACATGTACATAGCTATAAAATGTTAATATGGACATGAATTTGGACATGGACATGTACATAAATATGAACATAGGTATGTACATAAATGGACATGAATATGTACATGAATATGGACATGCACATAAATGGACATGAATATGGACATGTGTATAAATGGACATGAATACGTACATGTCCATGAATATGGACATGTGCATGAATGGATATGGATATGTACATAAATTGAAATGAATATGGACGTGGGTGATTTTCCAACATATTTTATAGCATTCAATATACTTATTATGTAATAAATGTATATTATTCAATGTAGATATAAATATATCCATAAATATGTACATAATTATCCATATATACATGAATGTATAGAAAACTAAAAAATCTCTCTCCTCTCTTTTCTCTCCTGTCTCATCTCTCTTCTCCCCTCTCTCCTCTCCCCTCTCTCCTTTCTCTCAAGATACCATATGAGTTCGAATTATGTAAGAAAATTATCAAAACTTGAACTCAGGCGAGTTAAGCAAGTCCTGTCCTAGTTGTCTTCTCCTGTTCTCTCTAATTTTCCCGATTTAGTAGTTGTCTTTCCTTTTTCTGGTATATGTTATAGTGTAAGTTGTTATAACACTTGATTTGTCCATGTTACTTCCAAGTATTTCACAGTTTGTTTATGCAATTCTCATCACCAGCTGCTGAACCTTCTCAATTTTTCTTCTAAGCTCATTCTTTGCACTGTAAGTCAATTTTTTCTCACTTTTTCCCGAAAAAAATGTTCCAGTTTATAACACTTGATTCTAGAGATTTAACAACCTGTAAAACATCGAACTTGTGCTCTATGTAATCTCAACATATTGAATATGCATAATAATTCTTAAAATGTCCATTGTCTTCATTTATTCACAAAAATTGACCCGATTTGTTTTTTCATTATTTTGCATCAAATTTTCGTTCATAACTTGCTGTAACATCTGATATATCTCAGTTAACTCTCAGTTTTTCTCAACTAAGTTATGCACCTCCAATTCTCAGCTACTGAAGGCTCGCATCATTTTGTAAAAGTGCTTTTTTTGTCCTGTACTTCCTGTTTTTGTTAATTTTTTTTACAATTTCTTCACCAACTTTTACCACTTTGCTCAGAAGGGTGATCAATGTCTAAAATGATAAACTAGTGCTCAGTGTACGCTTAACATGTCCAACATCCCAATAACCTTTTAGAAGTCGTGATTCGTTTGATGCATTTAATTTCAAACCAATGACTTTTCCACTTTCTTAGCCCTCTGACCTGCACATTTTCAATCCACATTCTGATCGAAAACAAAACATTTTTATGTGAAGCGGTCAAAGCATTTGCAGTTCAAAATTGTTTCATGTGTCAACATCAATTTGTTTTACGCAATTATACCAGTTTTTGTCATTCTTGTTATGTATATGTTCATTATTCTCAGTTTAAACACAAAAAATCACTTCAACTTCCTTCACAATAGCCACAATAACTACTGAAAGAAACTCTATAGCCAATGCAAACTTTCTAATTTGCTTTTCAACTTTTTCTTTCACTGGAACATATGCTACAAACTATTCAAGTGTCTTTATACACGCATACTCTTTGTTTCACAATGATCAGCATTCAAGTCACACCTCCTTCTGTCTCCATCATTTCTAATGGTTCATGGTAGCCTTTTTCTCAGGTGTACCACCTTTCAATTCAGAAAATAAAAATTGAATCTGAAACCATTGATCACTTTGTTTAAATCGATCATCAACTTCTCAGTAAAGATATAAATATAAAGTCAATTAGTTTTTTTCTACACTCTCTTATTAACATTGAAAATAATTCCCCACTTTTTACTCGCATCTGAAAATTGGATTGAAGCGGATAGTGAAGAGATAGATTATCAAATGAACTCATCGTTTGTTGCTTAGGAAGGAAGAAACAATATGAGGACCGGAGACAAAATAAAACACAATTTTTTCAATTCCGATAATGCACTGAAATATGATGCACCTGTTTTCTAAAAACTAGTCCGCACATGCCATGCTCGGTTAAATGATTAGCTTTGTGATGTCTAATGAATTTATTCATTCACATGATATGAAGCTGTAAGTTTTGCAGCTAAGAGCGTGAATATAAAATTCATTGGTGATAGTAAAAGACGCAGAGTATGATTGCAGTTTATTGTAGTTGATTGAAAGGTAATTTGCATCAATAGCATCAAACAATACATATATCACAGAAGACTGCAAAGTAGTTTACATCAGTTCAATGCAAGTTACATAACATGGTAGTTCATGAAAGGCAAGTCACATAGCATGTAGCTCTATCAATACACTTTAAGCCCAAGCAGGTGAAGAGTAAGCATTCCTGGTGTGTGAGTGTCAGCTCCATCTACAACAATAATAGCAATTACAAAAAGCACATTAAAATAAGTTGACTAATCCAAATCCAAAACTGATTAACTATTAGCTATTGTTTTTGTTGAGTTATAGTGATTGATTGTTGTGAATCTACATACATGTAAAATATACATACCTACATTTACGATAAACCAAGATATAAGAATCATTTTGCAAGTTTATGATATCTGCATGCATACACCTACTTTTACAACTAGCCTGCATGAAGAGAATACCTGCATGTGCAATTTATCTAAGTTTGCACTCTAGCTATATTTACAACATAGCTACACTTACAATTTGTCTCTGCATATGTACAATTTTTCTATGTCTATATATACTTGCAAGTACAGCTTATCTACATGTACAGTATAGTATAATTATTGATACAATCTAACTAAATGTACAATATACCGACGCGTACCATATACATCCACGTACAGTATAGTAACATGTGTAATATACCTATATGAACAGTATACAGACCTACAGACACATTCTACCCACATGTACATCATACACACCTACACAATTTGTCTGCAAGTAGAGCTTGTTCACTTGTAGAATCACTGACAGCAGTCATTCTTCTTTATCACCTTCATCTGTAATTGTACCAGACACTAATTAGTTGGTCAGATGCAAGATATGATTACATAACGCTTTTCATCTTGTAATTCCTAATGAGTTAACACCATTCAGGTGAACAAAAGAATATATCTATTAAGAATATAGTGAACAGATTTTGCATAATAAACAGTTAACAAGTCTATATATGAGTCTACAAACAAGTCAGTTTTAAATGTTTAAACACGTACAATATTCGCCATACACATACCTGTACAGTACATCTACAGGTAAGATATACCTACAGGTACAATGTATCTACATGTAAAATATACATAAATTTACAATACCTATACATGTACAGCATATAAAGCTGTATAGTAAATCTACCTGCACTGTATACCTTCATATAAGGTGAACATATGCATACACTTTATCTACACTCGGATAATATTTATGTACAGAGTATACCTGTATGTACAGTATACCTACATGTAAAGCATACCTACTCTAACAGTATATCTACCTGTACAGCTCACCTACATGAATAATACAGCTATACATACTGTGTATTCACATGTAAAGGATACACACAGGTAAAATATAATTTTATAAATGGTTTACCAAAATGCACAAAATCTATTCATATACATTATACTAACATATCTATATATCAACGTGTAAATAAATCAAAAATTAAACATAACTATATGTTAATATATATACATGTAGCTATGTTGTACAGTAAACTACATGTACAAAACACCGAAAATTACAATGTACCTATGTCTACAATATACCTACATGCGCACTTCACTTGCAATTTTGTTGATATACAGGCACGCAAATAAAATATATTTTCATGTACAGCATGCATAGATTGATAATAAATTTATATGTGATATATAGCTACAAGTACAACATTTATATACATATAATACTTTATTGGCATCAATATTATTTTATAAAAATGTTTTTCATAAAGTGCCATAGCTAGAAGAAAAAGAACAACAAAAATCAAAAATATAACGAAAATGTAAAATGAACACAGAAAAAAATAAGTCTACTCAAGTACAGTTTATTTAAAATAATTTTCCATTGGTGTTTAAAAGATCCGTAAAAAAATTTAATTTGAAAACAGACAGGGATTGTGTGATTTTCAGAGAAGTAGGCAGTTAATTGAATGTGGCAGATATATATGTTTCTATTGCAGTTTGGGTGTTGGCATAAAGTTTCTTCCAGTTACGAAAATTAAAATTGCAGTTACGACTGGTAGTAAAATCAACAGAAATAAAGCTAGGAAAAATATTATTGGAAATTTTAAAACCAGTTATTTCCGCGAAATATTGGTATGACAACAGGAACAATTTACTTGGATGGATAGTATACATGTATGTAAAATATACATACATATACATCATACCAACATGTACAGTATATCTACATATACAGTATATCTATATGCACAGTATACATAAATGTTCACTGTACATACATGTATATCATATCTAAAGAAAAATTATACCTACATGTACACTATACATATATACCTGTACAATTTATCAACATGTACATTGTACACACATCAGAGTATACATATATATATATACGGCATACCTACATGTACATTATACCTAACGTAAATCACACATACATTGGCAATGCACCTATATGTACGCTTCACTTACATATGCAGTAAATTTATATATAAAGTATGTGTATGTGTTTGATACACTTCCATGTACGTGTAGGCGTATCGTAGTGTTTTATTTTGCGACACACACATATGCAATAAACTTACATGTGCATTGTGTCTGCATCTACATGTAGAATATCCCAATCGGTACAAAAATACTTACATTTATACTGTATCTAAATGCGCAATAAACCTACATGTAAAATTTTTCTAAATGTGGAATGTTTATTTATGTACAGAATGCTTACATGTATGATAAATCCACATGTAAAATACCTCTACAAGTAGAGTAGACCTTCAGGTACAGTTTACCTACATATGTAACAAATTTATATGTAGAGCAAGCCTATACCTTTGATTCTGATATAAATACTTGTGCAACTCAAGTACATGTACAATATAAACACATGTAACGCATGTCGACATGTACAGTATTTCTAAATTTGCAGTATACTTACATTTACATTTTAACTACATATACAATATTTTCACACCTACAGTATATATGTTTAAAACATAGCTATTGTACGGTATGCCTAAGTTTACAGTATACCAAAATATACAGTACGAGTATGATATACATACATACCTGTATACTTATATACCTACCATACAATCAGCTTACATGTTAAACATACCTTCGTGACCATTATACATAAATTCCAGTACAATTTATCTACACTCAAAGTATATATATATTCAATGTACCAACAGTGTACCTAAATTTACAAATAACCTACATGTAACAAAGCTACATGTGACGTATGTTTACAAGCACCATACACATTCATGCACATGTAGGTATATCATAGTAATGTATTTTATAATATCTACATCTACAATATCTACATCTACAATGCCCCTGTATCTATATATGCAATACACAAACAAGTACAAGTAGTAATATATGAGCAGATCTCCCTACCAAGTGTTTTTTTGTGGATTAGATCTTGGAGTTTGGGCAATGGGTTACGACGTTGGATGAATTCGCCGAGTTTATATTGTATTTTACTTGAGGGGTACTTGAGTGGCATTTGAGTGGCATTTAAGTGGCATTTGAGTTTTGATTATTTTTTTACTTAATTTGAACTTATAGCATATACATTTTGAATGCATGACATTCAAGTTTTGATAATTTTTTTACATAACTCGAACTCATATGATATTTTGAGAGAGAGAAGAGAAGAATGAGGAGACTACATTGAATCAATATATGATTATATACATTTATTACATAATAAGTAGCAAAATATTCTTGTATAATATAGCTAGAGTTAGTAAATACTAAGTAATTCAAAGCACTACAACTTGTAATGACAATCAATGGTTGATAGTCTTTTTCTTTACAATGTTGTCATTGTTGTACTGATGTTATAACTTAGGAAGGAAGACTTCTGTTCTATGTACTTTTGATTCCATAATGAACTAAAATCAAAAGTTATGTATTAGTATAGGATGATTAAACAAAAATGTAAAATAATTACATGAATTTGAATTATAGTTCTTTTTACATTGGTTAGTTAACATTATATAGTAAAGGGAAGTAACTCACCAAGTTATATTGTTCGGTTTGTTTTTTCTTGAGCATAATTTTCATCAAGTGTTTTTGATTCTCTCTCTTCTATCTAAAGTAAAACAAAAAATAATTGCTTTATAAATAAATATTATCTAATTGGAAGTATTACTTATATCAGTTAGTTTACATTAAATAAAAAATACTCACTATGTTGTCTTGTCTGACATGCTCTTTTTGAATATAGTTTTCACCAGGGGGTGCTGGTTCTCTCAAAGATGTAGAAGATGTGTTTCCCACTCCCATTGAAAGCACTAAGATCTTGTTCTCAACAACCTCATCTGTAGTAAAGTACTTCATCTGGTTGGAATCATCAAGTTTGTTGGATAGGTTTTGAGCCGTTTCTATCGCTTGTAATGCTGTGAATGTGATTATATCATGTCGATGATAACCAAATCTACTAAGTTCACGATTTCTCACAAGTATGACTCTTGTTCCAATTTGTTTGATGTTGCTAGCGTGTTTTTCAGGTATATATAGAACTCCCATCATCAAACCATCATATTGCAAACATCTGTAGTTTACCAGTAGCGCATTCATCACCACATCTCCATTAGGTAATGTTAACTGAGTTGATATTTGAGGAGATTCAAAACTGATTACACTTCCAACAGCAAATTGCGAGAGCGTTGCGATACGAACCATACTGATCAACTGAGTAGGTGTTTTTTTTTTTATTAATCTACTTAGCTGTTTAGCTTCCTCAAGGGAAATATTGGATGGGAAGTTGATAGGGTGAAAGATTGGATGCTTGTCTCAATCGAATCCCATAAAAACCACCAGTTTTGGAACATCTGGTTGTGTTGGAGCTAATTTGTTGTAATCCTCATTTCTCACCATAGACCTCACTTGTCGTCTGTTGCCAAATGTTTCGACATTGTAGCGGATAATGCATAAGTTTTTATATACATCCTCAGTTGGTCGTTCGATGGAGACTATCTCGAGAAGTGATGGCGTTTGATTTAAGTGAAGTGGTTGAAACCGTCCAATCATTACTCTGTCATTGGTATCGCAAGAATTGAGCAAACTAGCAGCATTTTGTGACAAGCAGGAAAGATGAGAAGGAGATGGTGCTTTCAAAGTCCAAGTATAGTCAATCGTTTTATTTCTATCCGAATCCCATGGCTTTGGTCGAATTGTGTTCAGTTTCCTTCTTATTATATGTGAATCAGGAGGGATATTTTCTTTATCATCAGAGTATGGTTCGAATGTTGAGAGAAATGAGGTATTACGGTCTTCATTCATATTCAGAGCGTTCAGTCGGAAGTTGGAACTGAAAAGAGAGTAAAAAATATGTAACAAATGGGTGGAATTTGAAAAGTATTTTGAAAAGAATAAACTAACTAGATATTTATAAAATAAACACATAATCAAAACCATAATAATTTTTCTGATGTGTTATGGTGAAACTATTTGATCTTTTATTAATAAGAACAAAATATTAAAACATAAAGTTAACTTTCTGAAGTATTATAGCAAATCTAGTTGAAGTTTTTTATCAGTATATGTTAAAGAATTATTTAGTGATTCTCACCTTATTGAGTTTCAAGTAAATGTAGTAGTTGGTGTGTAGATGTTGCTTCCTTGCTAGCTATTGTAGAACTGGATGCTTTCTGTGTGAAAACACTGGTTCTTAAATAGCTAAAGCTGTACTAATTAACCCTATGAAACCTTTATAATATATCTATGACTCAGCAGTTTTTTCACGCGATATTCCCGCGAAAGCTTTGGTTTTTATTCGCGTGAAAATTATTTTTTTTACTCCCGCGAAAGCAATGGTTTCTATTCGCGTGAAAATAAACTATTTATTCCCGCGAAAGCAACGGTTTCCATTCGCGTGAAAATGAAGTATTGATTCCCGCGAAAGGTTTGGTTTGTATTCGCGGGAAAATAAAATTTCTATTCCCGCAAAAGCAACGGTTTCCATCCGTGTGAAAATAAATTATTTATTCCCGCGAAAACATTGGTTTGTATTCGCGTGAAAATAAAATATTTATTCCCGCGAAAGCAACGGTTTCCATTCGCGTGAAAATGAAGTATTGATTCCCGCGAAAGCTTTGGTTTGTATTCGAGGGAAAATAAAGTTTCTATTCCCGCGAAAGCAACGGTTTCTATCCGTGCGAAAATAAATTATTTATTCCCGCGAAAACATTGGTTTGTATTCGCGTGAAAATAAAATATTTATTCCCGCGAAAGCAACGGTTTCCATTCACGTGAAAATAAAGTATTGATTCCCGCGAAAGCTTTGGTTTGTATTCGCGGGAAAATAAAATTTCTATTCCCGCGAAAGCAAGGGTTTCCATCCGTGTGAAAATAAATTATTTATTCCCGCGAAAACATTGGTTTGTATTCGCGTGAAAATAAAATATTTATTCCCGCGAAAGCAACGGTTTCCATTCGTGTGAAAATAAAATATTGATTCCCGCGAAAGCATTGCTTTGTATTCGCGTGAAAATAAAATTTTTATTCCCGCGAAAGCAACGCTTTCCATTCGCGTGAAAATAAATTATCTTTTCCCGCGAAAACATTGGTTTGTATTCGCGTGAAAATAAAATATTTATTCCCGCGAAAGCAACGGTTTCAATTCGCGTGAAAATAAAATATTGATTCCCGCGAAAGCATTGGTTTGTATTCGCGTGAAAATAAATTTTTTATTCCCGCGAAAGCAACGGTTTCCATTCGCGTGAAAATAAATCATTTATTCCCGCGAAAGCATTGGTTTGTATTCGCGTGAAAATAATTTTGTTATTCCCGCGAAAGCAACGGTTTCAATTCATGTGAAAATAATGCTGATTCATAGCAGTGCAACTTAAGCTATATAAGAAGCACTGTTTTCATACAGAAAGCATTCACTTCATCGTTAGTAACTGAAGGAAGAAGATCTACTACATCATCATCCACTACAGCCCTCCTTCTTCATCATTTGAGTTACATAGGAAACAGCTGAAGTTCAAACAACTATGTATATAATTCATCTAATTCAAAGAAAAACAAGTCTTCATTTGTGATGTAAGTATTTATATTTCGTTTTAATTGTAATCAATTTAAGCGTGAAGACATTTTTTGAACAAAAAACAAGATTATTCACTATTTAAGATATCAAAAAATGCTGTATGTAAGTTTTAATTATGTTTATTCTTATTATTTCAGGGCTTCAAAATGAAAAAAGTACTCCTTCTTCATCCGAATTTTATAGAAAGCAGCTCTCAAGTTCAAACTAACTGAAGGAAGAAGATCTACTACATCATCATCTACTACAACCCTCCTTCTTCATCATTTGAGTTACATAGGAAACAGCTGAAGTTCAAACAACTATGTATATAATTCATCTAATTTAAAGAAAAACAAGTCTTCATTTGTGATGTAAGTATTTATATTTCGTTTTAATTGTAATCAATTTAAGCGTGAAGACATTTTCTGAACAAAAAACAAGATTATTCACTATTTAAGATATCAAAAAAATGCTGTATGTAAGTTTTAATTATGTTTATTCTTATTATTTCAGGGCTTCAAAATGAAAAAAGTACTCCTTCTTCATCCGAATTTTATAGAAAGCAGCTCTCAAGTTCAAACTAACTGAAGGAAGAAGATCTACTACATCATCATCTACTACAACCCTCCTTCTTCATCATTTGAGTTACATAGGAAACAGCTGAAGTTCAAACAACTATGTATATAATTCATCTAATTTAAAGAAAAACAAGTCTTCATTTGTGATGTAAGTATTTATATTTTGTTTTAATTGTAATCGATTTAAGCGTGAAGACATTTTCTGAACAAAAAACAAGATTATTCACTATTTAAGATATCAAAAAATGCTGTATGTAAGTTTTAATTATGTTTATTCTTATTATTTCAGGACTTCAAAATGAAAAATGTACTCCTTCTTCATCATCCGAATTTTATAGAAAGCAGCTCTCAAGTTCAAACTACTAGGAATATCATTCATTTTAATTCAAAAGAAAGACAAGTCTTCATTTCTGATGTAAGTATTTACGTTCTATTATAATAGTAATCAATTCAAGTATATTGAAAAAAAATTGAAACCTTAGTCTTTTTTTTATTTTTTTGCTATAAAGCATTATCATTTTTTTTTAGAATAACAACGAACTAGATCAAAAGGAAAGAACTTTCCAACAAAACTTCAACTTGAGTAATAACTGAAGCTACTACTTGTATTATATATAAATAATGTGTCGAGTAACAAACATCAGATATGTAGCAAACACTATTTATAATGAAAAAAAAGAAATGCGAAAAACTCGGAATTGCTTCGAAAATACTAAAGAATGCACTGAATGGATAGATGGTAGTTTACTCGTTACTTCGTCGTTGTTTTTACAACGAAATTTTCCTGATACCACTGCAATCACTTATATCGTCGCAACTTATCCGGATAATCACTGTAGTCTTTTGTCATTAAAATTACAAAAAACTATTGCGCAACTTTCCCCATCGGACTTTTTCAAGTTCATTTACAATGAACTCTCTTTTTATGAAAGAGAGGCTTTAATGCTTGATGAAAGTTATCGAAGAAAATCATTTCTTACAAATTGGAGACGAGTAGGTAAACATTGTGGTGAAAACATGGCTGCAGCTGGTTTCTATAACCTTGAAAAAGACAACGCTGTTCGATGTGTTTTTTGCCAAGGGGTATTACTAAACTGGAAGGATGAAGATGAACATCCGATGAAAGAACACGCTAAAAGTTTTCCGCTTTGTCGATTTGTTAGAGGATTTAACACTCACAATCGTCTGTATAGACCTAGCAAACTACTTGCAGATGAAATGAAAAACATCTCAATTGTCAAAAGTTATACGATGGAAGAACAAAAGACCAGAAGAGGAGATTTAACTGCAGAAGTATTACCTCTAGGTATATCAATTGATCGTGCTGATACACCACGTTTTGCTACTGAAACATCTAGAGAAGACAGTTTCAAACAATGGAAGGGTAAAGTCTCCATGAAACTCCTTTCCAATGCAGGTTTCTACTATACTAAGTTCGGATATAGTGTAAAATGCTTCTTTTGCTCAGGTGAACTTAAAGAATGGGAAGAGAGTGATCTACCGTGGGAGGAACACTGTCGATGGTTCCCAGACTGTTATTTTTTACTCGGGAGTAAAGGTGAAGAGTATGTTGAGGATGTTTACATGCGAACGGAAAAAGGCAAAAGGTGTAAGCGACGGGTTGAAAAATATCGAGAAAAAGTGAAACAAATAACACACAACAATGACACCGAAAAAATGAAACTTATTTGCAAAAAACTAGGATACAGTCAAAACGATATCGAACAAGTTTTAGTGTTAAATGGAAAACCTTTTGAGCGAAGAGGTTTTATGATTGAAGCCTTACATATTTTTGAAAATGATTTTACAACTGTTGAGAATTCGTCAACACTGTTAAAAAATGATGCTAAATCAATTGATTCGTTAAAAAAAGATAAAGATCAGACTAAGCAAAGCAAACTCGCTCAATGTGTGTTTGAGACGCATGAAAAAAAAGTAATTGCAAATCATATCTCTCTTCCATGTGGTCATCTCATTTACTGTAGTGAGTGTAAGGAAAAAGCGCTTACTGAATGCTCATCAGAAGTAAAACCTTGCCCAATCGATGGTTGTCAGGTTGAAATTAAAGCATTTATGAAGATCTACATGAGCTAGCATAACAATTAACCTCAAAAAAAGAAAAAGTAATGAATGATTAAATAGGTGTTTCAATTTGAAAACGTATCATTCGCGTTTTGTAATTTAACGGAATAACAACAAATATGTTACGTGTTGAAGACTTTGCTCACCAAGAAGCTTCCGATGCTATAGGACCTAAGACTTTTTTGGCTGAGGTTTCTGATGAAATGTTGAGGATTTATTTTACGGAGGAATGTGTATACTGTGTACTAGGAGGAAGTTTTTACAAGCAAGCAACCAATCTATCGCTACTAAACTGTTACTGTTCACACGTTGATGACAAATGTATCACTTGTAAAAGATATGCTGAAATGGTTGAAGGTGCTACACCTACCAAAAAAGAATTGGGTGATGCTATCGACTGGATTGATAGAAGACAAGTTTTGAAAAATGCTAAAATGGGTTTTTTGGTGCATGATGAATGGATTAATGCTTTTTTGGATCTTTCCACTGATGATTTGAAGTCTCCCTTTTTGTTAACAAATTTGAGAGCGCGATTAAATCCCTACCTATTACCTACTAGTCAGAGCAAACTGGCTTATCAACGACTAAAGGATAAATTACTTGCGATAGCAGAAGGATATCCATACGCTTACACTCTTGATGAAAAAGAAGACTCAGTCAACCCGATAATAACTATTGATTCGACAAATATATCTGAAGACTCATAAAAGAACTGCTACAAAAAAAGTTGCTTCATTTATCTCTGAACTACAGCAGAAACATGAGTGGAAAAACTCAAGGATTCAAGTCAATTGGTACATTGGCTGATTTTGTTCCTAAGTTCATAAGGACTCATTTTGAACACATTCCTTTAGAGCGTTCGAATCCTCTTTCTGTTCAACTCATCACCGAAGAAGTATTTTATTTTGTGTTAGGATTCAATCTAGTTCGTAAATCAATACAAAGCATGTTTTTGAGCTGTAATTGTATTTCAAGAGCAAATCCTCTCGAATGCTTAAACTGTTCTAGGAGCTTCGATCCAAAAGTATGCTGTCCGCAAGCCAAGTTGATAGATTTTGAAGATCTCAAAAGAGCGATCGAACTGATTGATATAAAGCAATGTTTGAAAGATGCTGAACTGGGTGATTTGATAGATATTTCGATTTTAAGAGGTTTGACTTCATTTTGCTGGACAGAAACACATGTTCTTTTGTCTCAATCTCGATTGGAACCATACTTACATTTTGGTAACCACTTTGATGAGATTGTTTCACATCTTCAAAATCGGTTGAGAGAGCTGAACAAGCCGCTAGCCTCTTACGTATAAATAGAAAAAACATCAAGAAAGAAAGTATTCAACTTTCAACACTGAAAGCGAAAACATTTTAAAAAATGAGCCATGTATTTATCTTGCTACTGGCACTAACATTTCCCAATGTTAGTGGAGTATTCTATACCAACGAAATTGATGAATGTATAGCCGGAGCTATGGATAAAAATGATGTCTTGTTTTTTTTCACCTTTCGAAAGGACTATACGATATAAAGATGAAAATGGAAAAAACTGTGTGCGACTCTACCCTCCCGACTTATTATATTGTGGTTTTTTCATCCCTCAAAGCGCTTCTTGGATCTGCAAGGACATAACTTCTACAGATTCTGTGCCTTGTGATACACCAACAAAATACACTCTGAATCAGGAGGAATGCGCAATAGGGGTTAAAAATAATACGGAAGGTCTTACTCAAAATACAAAACTATTTTGGAATGATGAATTATGTGTATTTGAATACAACACCTCACGTTTGATTTGTCCACCAACAGAAGAGTTTGAGACAACTAACTTTGCATGTGTGGAATGCAATCGTTTGACCAACAAGGAGCCAAAAATAGCTACTATCATCACTAACATCAATGGTATTGAAGGTGTAAATTTGTCATTTTCGAGTTTTGAAAGTTTGAAGTCTGTTCAAAACAAGATTATCATCAGTATCACATGTCAAGGAGATACCAAAGACAAATGCAATCCCAAGGTTATAAATATAGAGCTTTAGTTGAAGCATATTAACCAAAGACCACCGAAATGCAAGACAGTTAACTCTAGATGATGAAAGCATAAACTAGGTTAAAAGTCTCTCTCTCTGAATAAAAAAATGAGATATTGCATCTATCTCCTATTATTCCCAATCTTAAGCGGTTATTGTCTTGTAACAGAGTTTAAACCATTCACTTTATCTCATAGAGCGTCTGGATGTTTTCGGGGAATTCTTAATATGGAAGCGGTTGATTCAGTAACTCGTATTTTAAGAAAAAACTTAAAATATCGTATGCTTAGACTCACATGTTTCATGGAACCTGCTCACCTACGTAGAAGCTGTGATACTTATGATATGTGGCCTCAACACTACTTTGTTTGCAAAACCGATGAAGCTTTAAATTACATTCGTTTATACGATGAAGGATTACTAACTACGACTCGAAGAACAACTCCAACAACAACCACTGCAACTCCACATACAACGACAACAATCACCACAACTCCACAGACAACGACGACAACAACCCCGACGACAACCACTACAAACAAGCCAGTAGTTCCAGCTTTATCACCATCAATTCCATCTCTTCCACAAGCTCTGGGTTTAGTCGATTTAATTTTGGAACAACCAAGCCCTACAAACTCTACTATATACAATTCTGAAGAAATCGAAACTACTACTGATTGTGTGTGTGATAGATACATCATATGCGATAACAATTCAGTATCAATTACAAATTCAACACCGTCGATTTATAGAGTTTTTATTTATAATGATTTGGAGGGTTTTTCAAAACTTTCGCTGTCTATATCGGAAAATAGTAAACTTAAGCTTGAAGAAAACCTTCTCATCATCATTGAACCTGAATGTGATGATATTTCTTGTAAAGTCATCAAATACTTTACAAATTAAAAAGTTTTTATAGACTTTAACTCTATATATTCAACTTATTACACTCTATTATGATATCTATTTTATCACATTCTCCTTTTTTGTAAATTTGTACAATTAGATGAAATTTAACCATTTAGAGAATGATTTCTTTTTGCAAAAAATTTATGTTACTGACTCTAGCTATATTATGTGGGGAGATTTTCCTTACTTATTATGTAATAAATGTATATAATCATATAATGATTCATTTTTAATCAATGTATTTATTCAATTTAGATATATCTCCTCTCTTCTCTCTCTATGTAGATATAAATATTCCCATAAATATGTACATAATTGACCATATATACATTAATTGCTAGAAAACTAAAAGATCTCTCTCCTCTCTCTCTTTCTCTCTCTCAAGATACCATATGTATGTATGTATGAATGCATTGAATGTCATTACAAGTTGTATTGCTTTGTATAACTTAGTATTTACTGACTCTAGCTATATTATATAGGAAGATTTTCCCTACTTATTATGTAATCAGGTATATAATCATATAATTTTCATTTTTGATCAATATATTTGTTCAATGTAGATATATCTCCTCTCTCTATGTAGATATAAATATAGCCATAAATATGTACATAACTAACCATATATACATGAATGTATAAAAAACTAAAAAATCTCTCTCCTCTCTCTCTCTCTCCTCTCTCATCTCCCATCTCTCCTCTCTCCTCTCTCCTCTCCCCTCTCTCTCAAGATACCATATGAGTTCGAGTTATGTAAAAAAGTTATCAAAACTTGAATGCCATACATTCAAAATCTATATGCCATATAAGTTCAAATTAAGTAAAAAACTAATCAAAACTCAAATGCCACTTAAATGCCACTCAAGTGCCACTCAAATACCCCTCAAATAAAATACAATATAAACTCGGCGAATTCATCCAACGCCGTAACCCATTGTCTCAACTCCAAGGTCAGATCCACAAAAAAACACTTGGTAGGGAGATCTGCTCATATATTACTACTAGTACAGTGCTGTTGGATGTGAAATATAATTACAAGCACAGGACACTTGCAGATAATAGAACATATTTACGTCTACAAATAAACTACATGTACACTTTAGGTACCTGTAGGCATGTATACACGAACATCATACCCATACGTACAAAATATCAAATGAACAATAATTTTACATATGCAGTACACCTTCATTTGCAATAAAACCACTTACACAATATACATACAAGTACAGTAAACTTTCATGTACAGTACACCCACATGTACTGTGTATCTGCATGCACCACATACCAACTTATACAATATACTGACATGCACAATATACCTACATGTAATATATAGCTACATGTACACTTTACTTAGATGTACCACATACTTACATGTAGAATATACCTTTGGGTTTAGTGTATATATGTGAGCAATATATCTGTATATATCGTATACGTAAATGTATGGTATACATACCTGTACACTGTATAAGAATGCACAGCATACCTACCTGTACATGATACATACCTGTGCAATTTATTTACATCTAGATTATATTTATATAAGCAGTAAAAGAATATATCGAATCACTTACGTTTACAATACACCTACATATACAGTGCACCTACATATGTATATTGTACATACATATGCACTATACTTACATATACATCATACCTACATATACATCATACCTGCATAGACAGTATACCTACATATACAGTATACCTACATATACAGCGCAGCTACATGTACAGTAGACCTAAACATGCAGTATACCTACATGCACAGTGTACATACATATACAGTGTACGTACACACACAGTATACCTACATATACAGTATACCTATATGTACAGTAGACTTACACATACAGTGTACCTACGTATACAATATACTTACATGTATAGTATATGTACATGCACGGTGTACATACATATACAGTGTACCTACATATACAGTAAACCTACATATACAGTATACCTATATGTACAGTATACCTACATACGCAGTATGCATACATATACAGTATACCTACATATATAGTATACATACATGTACAGTATACCTACACACGTAGTGTACATACATGTACAGTATACCTGCATACACAGTATACCTACATATAAAGTATACCTACATGTACAGTATACCTACATGTACAGTATACCTACATATACGGTATACCTACATATGCAGTATACCTACGTATACATTATACATACATATGCAGTATACATACATATACAGTATACATACATGTACAGCCTACCTACATATACGGTATACCTACATATACGGTATACCTACGTCTACAGTGCATCTATGTGTATTCTTACTGGTATATTACAAATATCTTGACAAAATCTCGCAATGTGGTGTATGTCTGTATGAAAGGTATACATATAAAAGATTCATACCTGCATATGTAGTGTACCTATGTGTGCAGTATAAATGCATGTAAAATAAGCCTAAATCACACTGGATCAACATATTCAATGTGTCTACAGTTTACATACCTGTACAATGTATCTAGATGTACAGCTTACTTACATTTACTTTATAAGTAGATGTACATGTCTTTAGATATATATGGACTACTGTAGTTGAAGGGTCAATATGTCTCGTGGGATTTTGTGGCACTCCACTAGCAAACACCCACCAGCGTCTAGGAAAGAACTGAGTTTCTGGAGAGTTGTCCTCTTTTATTTTTACACAAATCCACAAAAGAGCTATTTTTATTCTTCAAAGTTGCTTTATAATGAGTAATATAAGAAGCAAATTTATACCTAGCAACATTTGAGATGGATCCAATGCTTAGCAGTGGACTGTGAGACAATTATACTGCATCATTACGTTTGCAAAGTGGTTAACTTCCAATTTTTAAAGTTTAACCGTTGTTTTTTTGTATGAATATTTGCTCAGAGAGAACTTTTTTCAGCAAGAAACACTGTAGCTACATAATCACCAGGGATAATCTATTAAAATACGATAAAATTATTTACATTTCTTTTGGGTTCATACCCGCTATTGTTAAAAGAAGAGGACAACTCTCAGTATTTTAAGGTTTTTCCTAGAAGCTGGTGGGGATTTGATAGTGGAGCTCCACAAAGTCCCGCAAACCGGCTAGGCCCCGACACTGAGTATACTTAAACATATGGCATATGCATACATACAGTATATATACTTGTAAGCTAAACACATATGTAAATTACAACTACATGTACAATGTATTTAATTGTAGAAGATACCTGTATTTACAAAGTGTCTACATATTAAAAACACATTCCAAATGATACAAAATTTATTAGCAAAAGTTATTCGTTGAAATGCTTACTTTTTTATAAGAACCTACAGGGTAATAGCGTCATAGGCTTGATCACTTGTGAAAGGCACTAGAGTGGCTGAGAGTATTCAATGTTGTTCATCACTGCCATCTGCAATTATACAAAAGAATAATTATTTGATGACCTGGAAGGTATGGTTACTTAACGCTATTAATTTTGTACTCCCTATACATCTTATTAATTGAAGTGAACAAAAAATGGTAATTGGCAAAAAATAACTTAAACAGACTTGGTACACTAAATAGTTGACCAAGCTAAGTACTCGTCTACACACGTCAGCTTTGTTTCTTTAAATATGTACAATATGTACCATACACATACCTGTACAGGAGACCTATATTTTCAATAAACTTACTGTACAATGTATCTACATAAATAGTATTCCTATACTTACAGTATATTTGTAAATTTGTGCAATAATTCTATATGTGAAAAATATTACTTTCAAAATACTCCAACACATACAGTGCACCTACATATGCAGCAGAGCTAAATGTAAAATGTGCATATATGTAAAATATACACACTTGTATAATATAGCTACATCAAAAACATACCTGTGTGCTAAGTATACTAATCTATCTACATGCTGAATATATTTATATGAAAAGTATACCTATACGCACAATATACCTATATGTACAACGTAACCACACATGCAGTGTACCTGCACGTACAATATACCCACATGAACAAAAACTATGCGTGTTGATTATACATATATGTGCGATACATTTACCTTTACAATTCACCTACATGTAGATACGTCATAGAAGTAAATATACTGAAGAATGTATTTACATGTGAAATATTCCTCAAAGTCCAATCTGACTACCTGAAAAATATATTTACGTTTTCATTTTAACTACAAACACAACATATATGCATATACAAGATACATGTATGGACAATATACGCACATGAACAACATAATATACGCACATGAACAACATACACATATAGACAATACACATATGTGCACAATATACATTCATGCACAGTATACATATATGTACAATATGCATGATAGTGTAAGTTACGTATGTGTATGATACACGTGTGTGTAAAATACGTGTGTGTACAATATACATGCAAGTGCAGCATATATAAGCGTACAATACACATATATGTACAATTTACTTAGATGTACGGTATACTTACATGTAAAATATGCATAAAAGTACAAATATTCACGCATTACAGTATGTTTACATGAACATTATTCATACATGTACAAAATATTGTGATAAATTATATTTACATGTAGAGTATACATAAATGTAGAGTGTACATAGTTGTACAATCTGACTACATGTAGTGTATGTATACGTGTACAGTGTACATATATGTACTGTATATCCACATGTACATTATACCACCATGCCGAGTACCTTCAGGGACAATATATTTGCATGTACGGTGATTACGTTCGCGGATAGTAAGAATTGATTGAAATGGGATTAAAACTCCTCCCCGTTTCTCTGTGTGTGCACATGTTTATTAAATATTAATTTACAAAGTACCTACATGTGTACACCACATTCAAATTGAGCGAAAGTTTATCACCAAAAGTTGCCTATTAGAATTTCTATTTTTTGATACAAACCTTCGGGGTAATAGTACTACAAGTCAGAGTTTCTGACAGTAGTCAATCTTGGTCACCACTGCCATCTTCAATTAAACAATACATTAATTAGTTGTTGATCTGTAAGATATGATTACATAATACTTTTCATCTTGTACTTTTTGAAGAGTTTATGCATTTCAAGAGAACAAAAAATTGTTAATAGCAATAATAAATTGAACAGATTTCACACACTAGACAGTTCACAAAGCGTACTATGCATCTACACACAAATCAGAAATTTACATTATGTACCATACAGATACCTGTAAAGGACACCTACTTGTTCAATAAACATACTGTACAACTTATCTACATAAATAGTATTCCTGTACTTATAGTATACATATTTGTACAATAATTCTATAGGTGAAGAATATTAAATTCAAACTATTCCAACACATACAGTGCACCAACATATGAATGAGAACTAAATGTAAAATGTGCTTATATGTAAAGTATACGCACTTGTATAATATAGCTACATTCAAAACATACCTGAGTGCAAAATATACATACTTGGGTATTTTAGCTGCATGTCGAGTATATCTATATAGAAAGTATACCTATACGCACAATATACTTATATATACAACACAACCACACATGCAGTGTGCCTGCACGTACACTATACTTCTATGAAAAAAAATTTACATGTGGGTTATACTTATGTGCAATACATCTACCTTTACAGTACACCTACATGTAGATATATATGGTACAAGTAGATGCATTGTACAGGTAAATATACTGAAAAATGCATGTACATGTAAAATATTGACAGAAGTACAATCTAATTACCCAAAAAAACATTCTAACTTTCACGCTTGTTGCGCATGCACAATACAAATGCAAGCGCAATAAACATTTATGTACAATATACAAACACGTGCAATATACATAAGCATATGAATAGAATAAAAATACATGTTCACCTCACATATGTGTAAAGTGTACACATCCGTAAAATATACATGGTTGTACAATATACATATGTATATACTATACATATGTGAACAGCATACGAATGTTACAGTATACATACGCAAACAATATAAATATATGAAAAATATGCACACATGTACAATATAACCACATGTACATACATATACAATATACGATGCGTGATATGCCTACATTTACAGTATACCGACCTGCAGATATGTTATAAATATCTGTACAATCTATCTGCATGTAGAGTAGTTACACATCAACTTGGTATAACTAGCTTGTTCACTTGTAGAATCACTGAAAGTATTGATTCTTGTTTATCACTGCCGTCTGTAATTAAACAATACGCTACTTAGTTGCTGGGATGCAAGATATGATTACATAAGGCTTTTCATCTCCTACTTGCTAATAACTTTACACATTTCAAAAGAACAAAAGATTGTTGTTAACAAGAAAAGCTTTAACAGATTTCACACACTAGACAGTTGACAAAGCCCACTATGCATCTATGCATTAGTCAATCTGTTTCATCATTTAGTAGCAGGGCTCAGTGCCAATCTTACAGAGGCATTTAAATGTAACCTTAGGGTTCATCTGTTTGTCAAACGTAAACAATTAGCACCTCCAGCTATGACATGTAGCTATTGTTGCCTTATCTTGAGAACAAGTTGAGAGATTGCAAAAAAAACCAAAAAGATTGGACCAGATATCAAAGGAATAAAAACAGTGCTAATAGACAGTGAATAAAAACAAATAAGAATGCTTGAACGGTCACTAGATTTTCTTGAGTATTGTTTTCAACTCTGTAATAGCAGTGAATGATAACAATTTACAAAAAAAACAGAACCCCAGCTTCACTGTTCTAACAAAATACTAGCAACTTTGACAAGAGGAGTTAGTATAGTGGTATGCTAGAAAATCTTTGTCATAATTTGCTAAGTCATTGTGACTGCAGTAGCAATTTCCACTAGGCCACCACCTTAATTGCGTTTTTGTAGACAGGGGCGTTTTGCGCAACTGAAATAAGTTTGTTTTCTGATGTACCCTCACAGTCCATGCTGGAAAATGTATGAGCACTAATGTAAAAATTGGACAGTTTTTTTTCCCATGAACTGTTATGAAACTCCAATTTTGTGCAGAAAGTTGGCATAAAATTTGAGCCTTAAAACCTGATTTTGAATAGCACAGCTAAAACATGTTTATAATCTAATATAGAAATCAGTGCCGGCACATACTCAGATGAAAAAAAAACAGATTTGAAATGAAAAATTTGCCAAAACTTGATCTAAAATCTTTTTAAATTTTTACAATGAACTAGGAGCGCAATAGTGTGACTTGCTTTGTTACTTGTAGCAATCATCAGCATCGCTGGCACTAGTCACTCTTCTTTGTTATCACCACCTATAATTATAACAATCAGTAATTAGTTGCTGTGATATAAGACATGATTACATAATGCCTATCACCCTATGCATATATATGATGAGCATACAAGTTTTCACTGAGCAAAATATTGGAAGTAGCACACTTCAGTTAAAACCAGTTAGCGTACTTTGCAGTAGAGAGCTAGTTATGCATTCACATACAAGTCGGCTAATGCTTATTAAATGGTAGCAGGTCTTCCTGTATACCAAGTGAAGGCAATGCAGGAATATGCAACAGGAGGACTCCTCACTCAGCTACTTCGAAACGAGTTGGCAAAAAAATTAAATGCAAATCAAGAAAACCAAACAATTTTCTAGACAAATAGGAACAATAAATTTACCGAGTCCACACAAAACATTAGGATTGAGTAAGAATCACACACAATCTGGCCAGAAACTGTCAAAAACAAGAACAAAAATGTGGATTGTAAGTTGAGATGCAGTGGTTTCTTGGAACCAACAAAAAGATGATTGTTTAAACCTACAACAAACTAGGTTTTATATGTGCTGAGAAAACTACTGGAGACAAAGACTTTAATTTTTGACCAAACACAAATCATTCACAAAAGCATGTTGAAAATGCCAATTGAGAAATTACAAGTTTGGTTGCAGTGTTCACTTAGCAAAGAAACCAACAAAAAGGCAGGAAAGCTAAAAACAAGTAAAAAAAAAATGTAACAGAAAACTGTCTCCATTATTGCGGTAGGCTGATCATGACACGGCAGAAATTTTTGAAGAACACTGAGCAAAAAACCTTGAGTGAAACACCACGGAGAATAAAATAAGTTTAAGGGTTGTCAAAAGTTATTCATGTCAAAGTCTAAAGTACGTTGTAGTGGAAAATGTAGAGTGACCAAAATGCTGTCTCAAAAATATAAATGATACAATTTTGAAATCATTGAAAGACGAAAAAAGACAGTAGAAAAAATCACAGTGGTAAAAAGAGCAAAAGCTAGTAAGAGTTGATGTTTAAAGAATTTCACCATCAGAAACGATGCTGATTCTTTCTGTGTAACTGAATTTATACCAAACATGTAGAACTACAGATAATTAACTTTTACGAGCAACCAAATTATTTACCTTAGGAAGTTTGAGCTGGATAGATAAGTGATGTCTCTCCTAAGCAGCATTGACCAAATGAGCTGTGCTGTAGATAAATGTAATTGCCTAATAAGTGAAAGGTGCCTGTAAGCATTGTATGACCAGTATAGCCCAATTAACAAAGAGAGTTCGCCCAAGTGCGAAAAAATAAGAGAGCATAACTCCTCGAACAAAAACAGTAAACAGGAGAAGACAATGACGGCATGAATTGCTTAACTCACCTGAGAATGCCATATGACTTAGAATTATGTATAGAATTATCAAAACTTAAATGCCATACATTCAAAATCTATATGCCATATAAGTTCAAATTAAGTAAAAAAAATAATCAAAACTCAAATGCCACTCAAATGCCACTCAAATGCCACTCAAATGCCCCTCAAATGAAATACAATATAAACTCGGCGAATTCATTCAACGCCGTAACCCATTGCATCACCCCAGATTTTGATCCCACAAAAAACACTTGGTAGGGAGATCTGCTCATATATTACTACTATCATCATATCTAGTTAGAGAACGATTCATTGAAAATAGAAGAGAGTATTAAAAATTACACACTTGCAAACAACTAGCAAAAATCAGCATCCTTAGATGGAAACACTAGTCTACATTTTCCATTCAACTTCTGTTTCATTTTTCTTTAAGAATCTTTGATACTTTTCAATGGGACTTTGGCCCAATTTCATTTATTTATATTTCCATTGCTGCTCTGCAAGTGATAGAAAACAAAATTTTAAACATTTCATGTTGTGGAGAGACATGAAAACTTCATAAAATGGATCCATCCGTTTGCAGCGAAGCTTTTGCACCTTCCAGGCTCACTGCCGCAAAAATCGCATAGGTTTGTTATGATTTTTTTTCGTTTAGTTCTTTTGAAAAAATATTTGTATCTCAAAAATCATAATGGCTTAATTGATATTGCAATGGTTTTCCCATGTAAGGATTGAACCGTTACTGGCACTTACGAGGGCTATATTGTCCGGCTTTGTTTCTACTGTAATGGTAGCGTAGCAGTAGAGTGGCAAAGCTTTGGTGGTTTATCTTGCGTTAGATATAACACGATGCTGCTATAGAGCAGACACAACTGTGTTCAGGCAACCGGCCTCACAGATATTACAGAGTAGGAGGTAACATTGGTTTATTACTACCAACAAAAGCAAACGATGTCTAATTGCAACGCACAAAAGTGGATGATTGACACAAAAAATAAGATAAAGAACAGTAAGGGTGGAGTGAATACTCAACATATAACTGGTCAGAACAGTTTGCTTGCTACACACTAGTTACTTCTGAGTCATCTACTGCTCGATGTCTCTCTACTATCTGAGCGTCTCTCTAAGAACTGAAGTCTCTGGGCGAAATGCAGGAGTATTTATAGGAAACAAGTAATCAGCTGATAACATATTGTGGTGGATTTTTGTGACCACTATCGTTGCGCAAGGTCCCCCTAACAACTGCTGGGTGTCAGGCACGCCTAAACTGAGCCTGGCACAGCCAGAACACAAGCGAGTACGCCGGTGGAAACACTACCGGCCCTGCGGCATTTACTACCGGTCTTGCAGTATTCAGTGCCGGCCCTGCAGAGGTACCACCAGCCCTGCAGCACACACTGCCGGCCCTGCAGCACACACTGCCGGCCCTGTAGCATGCACTACCTGCCCTGCAGTGCCACTACCGGCCTTATACCGGGTCGGTGAGGGAAGAACGACTATAGCCTGAGAGCCCAAAATGATTCCAAAGATGCAGGAGCCCGACTTTGCAGCTTAGCTGTCCTCAGACAAGACCAAAGACAAGGACCACAAGCCATAAAGACCAGGAACTAGAGCTACTCATTGCACCATCATGAATCAGCAATATTGACTGATAAGCTCTGCCTCCCACTTCTGGGCGCCTTGCGTATTTAACCTTATATAAGCCAATGTTGTACCATATTATTTATATCTCATGTTTTGATTAGTGCAATTACTTCCTGCTATTGCTGATTTTTTGCTTCCTTATTTGGGCCCATGTTTTCCCCTGTTCTGCCTATAAAAGGCAGAACACTTCTCATTATTCTTTGTACTGTATTGGGATTCAGCTTGTTATACTTTGCTGGGTTATGCTTGTATAATAAATTATGATATACCCATTGAAACACTGAGTTGTGCGTTTGAGCCGTGGGCTCTGAGAACAGTTGTGGCGTCGGTATATTCCTCTGTTGGAAGTTGACCTCTGGATTGAGGTGTTGTGGGTGGACGTTTGGTCGGCCCTCCAAAATCCACTACAATATGCATAAGATTAGTTAAAAATAATACCCCCAGCGAGGCATAAAAAGGCAAGCATAAGCTGGTACACTAGCACTAGATAATAGCTATAAATAAATACATGTGAGTCAGAGCACTAGTGGCGGGGAAATCCTTCCTTAAGCCGGAAACAGACTAGCGATATTCGAGGCGATTCCCAGGGGGTAGCGTTGCGAATTGGCTTATTGTGGCGCTGGCAAAAGCACACACAGGACAATGACGTCATGTCAACTTGATAAAAATCAAAATTTTTTGTAATTACTGTTCTCACAGTCATTTTTATGAAGAAAACGAACCATTACTATTATTAATCAATAATTGTGAACCGAACGAAGATAAAAAATTATTACCACTGGCAATCTGTTTAATTAACACAAGTTTATATAAATAATTATAATTATTTATAAGCAAACAATAACCACAAATTATTATTTAAATTATTATTTTCAAACTATAATTCATAATCTATATATATTACAACAATAACAGTAAAAAATAAATAACAACAATTATTGTAAATAATAATAATAATTAAATAACTAAGGTTTAATTAAAATCACAGAGTGATTAAATTGATCAAAATCACAGATAAAAGTGAAAGAATCTGCTCGAGTTGTTGAAAAAATCAAAATAGTTGGGGAGCTGTAGGAAATCTGGCCAATAAGAGCACAGCGATCCAGCTGAGCGCCGCAAAATATCTGGCTGACTGGATACTGGGCGTTCTGCCCAAAATCGCTCAACGCCCTGGGCGCCGCAGCGCCTGAGGGCATAATCGCTCTGAAAATTGCCAGTCTGTTTCTGGCTTTAGGCTTGGCTTGGGTGAGCAACAGGTCAGCTGTACTCTTGTGTATAGCCACGCGTAGTCATCTAGTGAGTATTCTTTATGTAGAGGAGATTTAGTAATAGCACCGGCTGAAGATGAAAGAGCTGCACTGTGCAAATCTATTACAACATTGATAATCGACTCTATACACTTATATGTTAGCATCAATAACGTAAACAGTGTTAGCGCAGCATAGTTGTTTAGTACTAAAGGTTTAAAGAGCAATGTCTCAATATTGAACAGTTCCTCAAGATATGGGAAATTGATTGCCGAGATTTGCAAAGGTAGACGATGTCAACCATGCTGATGATATTGATAACGAGCGCAAGCTGAATGCTGATTGACTATGAACTGACTGGTTAACTGGGCAATTATTAATAATAAATATTTTCCCTACAAACCTTTTGATAGAAATCTAGGAAAAAAGCTAGGCGACATCGTGGGCTAAATGTTCAACTGGCATGTCAATGCCATTTAAATGACTTTGAGCCTTCACTAAGCTCCTTGATGAGGGATATTTTTGGATTGCTAGGAGCATTGCGTTACCCATCAATATTTTGTTTCCCTCAGTAATACTTCACTAGTTATCTAACGTAGTCAATCGCATCTAGTTGCATCATGATTTGTCCAGTGCTAATGGCTGATGCTTAGTTTAAGCGGCCTGATTTCAGCCGCATTATGTAGTTGTTTTTTCTCAATACGGCACCAAATTCGACTGAATAAAGTCAGTCACATTTTAGTCGAATTTACAGCATTAAGTGCGGCAAGGGCTGCCGTAACTCCGACATTAAATTTGCCGGTGGTATTTTTAGGCGAGACTTCAACAATGACCACAAACAACCATGACCCCATGGTGGCAGCCCACGAGGTAATGATTTTCTGTATTTGTGATTGTGAACACCATCCAACCATGTAGTAGTAGCGGTTGGTCTAGTCATTGATTGATGAGAGACAGCCTACCAATCAATCAAGTGATAACAATCCACTCACGGTAATGTCAAGTGGTCGTGGTAGGCTTGATAATAATAAGGATAATAATAAATAATGATGATAACAACAACAATTAAATTAATAATAATTATAATAACTATTATTGTTTAATGTGTAAATAACTATTATTATTTATTGTGTAAATAATTATTATTATTTATTGCAATTAAAATAATAATAAATAATAATTGTAAAGGTGGGGGTTGCGCTGGCATTGGGGGTCGGTGATCGGTGGCTGCTAGGGCAAAAAAGCGCGTTTAGACACATATTACTGAGCTTGCTACCATACTAATTCCCTGCTTGTATAACTCGTAACAATAGCAAGCCAGTTCTGAAAAGCTATGATTAAAGCTTTTTCTCAGTCAGTAATCAGACTTCACTAGTCACCAAGATTTTGAGGTAGTCACACGTTCAAACTGAGACCTCCACATTATATTGTAAGTTTTGTTGTAATGCATTTTGATATTACTTTGAGACTAGTGTGGTAAACTTTGTTGGAAGTCATACTTTTGTTACTGGCAATCCCTGTTTCAGCTAATTCTGCTGCTGGACTAGCCGCTGAACATTATTCTTTGCACGAAACTTCTGTATATCGGACACTCAACTTTTCCCATAATGTGTGAGTCGTACCTTGTATTTTCACGAAAGTATTATGGATGTGAGTTTTGTAATTCTTTGTTCAAGTATACGCAGGTATTATGTTTTTGAGACAATCCTTTTTTGTAGCTTGTCAGCATTATATTCACTGGCACGCTAGTTTTTCATTGAGATAGTATGTGTCTAAGTTTGATATCCTGTTTCAGGATTACCAGATCACTGGAGCTAGCAAATAAATGAATATTCGCTGTCAACAGCCGTACTGCGTTAAGTCACGGGATTTTCAAGTAGCGTGTGCAGCAACATAATAATAATACACTGCTAAGAGTAAAGAGGCCTGATCGTTTAAACCAGGAGTGTTTGCAGCCGAATCACAAAACCGACTATCCGATCCTCCTCAACTCCTGCTGAATAAACCAGCCGGAGGTGCAGTCGGCTCTCAGCCAGATTCATAACACGGCTGCCTAATACGGTTGAAATCCTGCCGCTTAAACTAAGCTTTAGTGTGCTCCATAGTGTTATAAGTTTGGAGTTGTCAACTGTAATCATCCTTTTACAGTCACCCATCAGGCTAATAGTTATTTCTACTAATTTCGATATTCAGATATAGCATAATGTTTACCAGTTTAATCATGAACAGCAACTTTTGGTTCTTTTACTAGTAAATTGGAACACAGTGACTTGAACAGCTTGTATATGGGAAAATGCATAGGAAGTTTTCTTCTCCACATTCGTGGGCGGAGACTCATTATAGCCAAAGCTTCTTACATTTTAGACTGTTGTCCTTTGTTCTTATTATTGCACTGAGATCACTTGGTGGTGATATCTTAACCTCAGATCAATGCTGGCCCAATTAATTTGCAGTGAGTTCAGTTAATGCGTCATTTTTGTAGGGGTTGATTGCTGCTGCTATGCTATGGGCTATTCATTCACAATACTGTAATGGATTCCGGTCTGTTACCACGGACATCCACTAGTCTCGAGTATTCTACCTCTCTCCAGAGGGGACACTGTACTGACCGACAGTGACAACTGTATAGGGCAACCGAATTACCCGGTAAGGCAAGAGCCCATGGCTCAGACAAACAGTACCGAGTAGTGTTTGCTATAGTGGCTTTATTACAAAGCAGTCCTGAGGGTAATTATTCCTCTAGGTATTTAGCAATATAAGAATACATGCTATGGCTCATTGTAATGAATGCACAGATTATCAGTAGGAGCTCTCCTTTTATAGGAGAGCTAAGGAACACAAAACATATAAGAGACAATGCACAGGAAGTAATGCAACCAATGACATTAATTATATAAATACTCAACCAATCACAATGCAATGCAAGATAATACAAGGAGGTGCCAAGTGGCTAAGGGCGGAGTCTTTTCTCCTAACTGTCCAATGACGGCTCCTACAGGGTTCCCAGGCTGTATATAGAATCAGGTCCACTAAGTTGGTACTTTAGGGGTAGGCACTTCCTGTTTACGACCTTGACTAAGTTCCTGGCCATCTTTACAGATCCTCGTCTAAGGCGGCCATCTTGTGCCGGCCCAGTACAGCTGTACCGGGTCGGTAGAGGTCACTACCGACCCTGCAGGGGTCAATACCGGCCCTGCTTACCATGCTACCGGCACAGTACGACTTCCTACCCAACAGCTATTAACTAAATGCTGTGGGCAGAAATCTAGCGCATTGCTTCGCAAGGTTTCTAGTGTAAACTACCCGTTTACCACTAGAGTGCACTGAAATCTACCACAATACTGCACTTATTGACTTGCCGAATGTAAACATTGCGGTAGCTTACTCACCAAAGAAATATCTCATTCAACTTTTTGTTAATTTTTGATGCTGCATTTGTTCACATTGTTTGTTACATATTGCTGCCGAGTGATTTTATGTACTGCTGTTGCCAGTATCATGATGAAAACTTCACCAAGAGTGATACTGGTTTTGTTATCAGCATAAAAACCTTAGCCTTACAATTTCCCCAATTTCTCACACAACTGCACATAATTTCTCACACAACTGCACATAATTTCTCACCCAACTGCACATAATTTACACTCTCAGCAATCATTAATAGAGTGTGTGTTATCTGCATTCATAGCCAGCTTCATGCCAGCACCAACAGACAACTGTGTATTTCGTGCACTCAAAGTCGGTCACTGTATGTACTACCCCACAACGAATCAATATTAAAGTTTGTGATAAACGACAATTATATGTATATGGAGACAAAACTAAGCTCAGTTTGTCAGCACTAAGCCATAAAATGTTGATGAATTAAATAAATGCCAACTTGTAACTTGTGTTAAATTGCTGTTAAATCAAAACTCTCTTTCCAACTTTGCAACCGTTTTAGTATTTATTGCCTGTTCAGGATAGAAATTGTAAGAAGTTTGATAGATATACTGTATTGCAGTGAAATGTCTTCTATTGTTCTTGATGCAGGCATCTCTATCAATACCTTCGAGCACATTTGGATATTCTTTCACAATATCTTGATAGTGCTCAAAGCTTTGGCTGTCACAGTACAACATTACTTGTGCAAAGCTGCAAAAAATTTCCTTTTTCCTACCCATTCCAAGGAATCCAGCCAAAACATTTAGTGCAGTCAAGCTTTGTCAGAATTCTAATCAACAATACATGCTGGCAGCATTGACTGCCATTTACAAGAGCTGACGTTGATTGTGCGATGCAGTTGGAGGAAAAATGATGTGATCTGTCTTATTATACACACATTCAACAAGAAATTTCAATAATTTAGCAGGAAATTGAATCAAATTATATCATAAGATGTGTATTTTAAACAAAAACTGACATTGTTATCATAACTGTTCAAATGAACAACTTATAAAGTGCAAACATTCTTCCGGTATGCAAAAAGCTGTGGTCAGCATCATTGCTCCATAAGACCAATGCGGGAGATTTGAATCAGAGTGCATCATTAATTGCTCATGTATGGGGTATTATGTCACTCAAGCTCAGCACTAGCAAAGACTATATATAGTCTTTGGCACTAGTGAATGAGTTTTTTGGAGACAAAACTATGCTTATAAAATCATCAATAACTTTAAAATTATGATTTGGATCAGATGTTGGAGTACGACACAGTTACCAAAAAACGCACTGCCAGTAATAGGATTACATTTAGGCTTGCACTCCAGGCTGCCACAAGTGAGATGAATCAGTATCATCAGTGCTGACCACTCGATAATGGTAAGTTGAAACAACTGTGATTTGTTACATGGGTGGAATTAAGGTCAACACAAATAACACAATTTCACGTTCAGAGACATCAATGAAACAGGGTGAGCATGAAAGAAAAAAAATTAGCCTCCGGCTATGAAGTTGCTCGGTGTTAATAAATGCCCAAAAACTACCCTGCAGCTATTAATTATTGGCAGCCAGTAGCTCAGCTGTTTGGATGCAATGTTTGATTCATTGCAGCAGGTATGAAATAAACAGATAACACCTTTCTCAATCAGTTTTTAGCAATGGAAATGTGAATTTAACCTCACTGAAATCGTCAAGTTGCAGTATTAACAATTTTATTGAGATGTCTATAAATTCATGTGATTTTAATTACTTTGTATTTTCAATGTAGCCAAACTTCAGTGACTTGCTTTCACTAACATTTTAATCAATTTTACACTCATTGCTAGCATCATTAAATGGTTCTGTTTCAGTTAGCTTATTCTCAATTAATAATGGCGTCGGAAAAAGGAATTTTTAACTCTCGACGACGTAACAAGTTTGATGTAGATTCAGCATTTTAGTGTGCCTGCGTATATGAATGTCACAACACATAACCTGACTATGTAGTTCAGAATTTATACACAGATTCGGTACCAGCATTAAGGATTGGTCAAAGAAAATTTATCAAAAACCTGGAGGATTCAAAGTTTCAGTCGTTAAATGTGATATGAAAGCACAATAAGCTAACTTTGGATTGCTGATGCGATGCCTAAGTTTCATTCCCCCATGTCTAATATTGTGAAAAGTCATTTTAGTGCCCAATCTATGATTTTGGCAGCAATAAATCACATTTATTTGGTCACGATTGTCAATCATAAAATCATTTACATTTTGCCTTCGTGGGGTCTCAACATAGATGAGCTTCCACTTAGAAGTATCAAATGATAACTGTTTGGCCATTAAATGAAACATTCCTCTGGCTTCTCTAATTGAATATCAGTGGTACTCTTTGTGTGGGCAAACTTTGTGTCAAAGCAAAGACTATATACTGTATAGTCTTTGTTTGTGTTTTAGTCTGAAGCTCCAAGTGCAGTAACTGCAATAACTGAAGATTGAGCTGACCGCAAAAGATAATATCAACAACATGTAATAGGTTCTGGCAGCATCACTAATGACTATATAATATATTATATAGCCATTGACATCATTGATCACCATCCCTCCCCAGGCAGCTTTAACATACTGTCTAGTCCTATACAAAGAGTGAATTGACTCTAGCCTTCCTACATTTGCGTAGTTTGAATAACAAGTGCTCTATCAATTTTATGTATATGCTATATCTGCTAGCTGTACTGGATTCATAAAATTGCTCTATACTGATATTTGTACTATTTGTTGTGTATCTTGTCTAAAGCCAAGTTTTAATAAAAATTTGGTTTGATTCTCATGTTGGCAATGATATCTACACACATATATCTCCCACATGAACCCAATGTTACCAAATGCAATATTTGATCTTTAAGAACTGTCAATGCCCAACTCTTTAAACCAATGTGAAACGCTCAAAATCTGGGCATTGCCACAGTACCTATAAATTTGTATTCTCTGTAGGCAATAAACACATTCAGTTGAATCATTCAGATGTTGGACTGTTTTAAACATCATACATAGCAATTAAAGCAGATTTGTCACTTCACTAAATCTATTATGAATAAGAAACAATAATGGACTCTGTGATATTTCCTTCTGGTATATACAAGCACATGTGTTGGGTACAAAAATAGTTCGTTTATCATTACTTTGCTTACTTGTTTGTGAAAGTACAAAATTGCTGAAAGCTCCAATCTATAATTTGTCACTTCAGCCAAAGACTATGTAGTCTTTGTTTCACCTTATGAATGCAGCCAACCAATTTCAATAGCTGTTCAATAGCCCATCCAAGCTCTGAGTAGATAGCAGTTAGAACTGATAGACCAGTTGTGGTTAATTGCGCTGAAGTCAGAGACCACTAGATAAGTTACATGCACCTGTTTATGGTAATAATACTGTATGAATCACTGCGCTGTATAATGGTTTATATAAACAAATACTGCTGGTGCAATTAGAAATACAAGCCAATAGTAAAAATTATATAACACCTTTACATATGAAGACTATATGAATTATATAGTCTTTGCCAATAGCAAACCTTTTGAAACAATTTTGACTCTCATAGAGGCTTGCAGCTGGCTCATGTAAATGTATGATCGAACTTCTGCCTAAAATGTAATTAATCTTTATCTATTCATGCAGTTAAAATTTATTTGTTCTTGATGTTTATTCTTCATCCTCAATTGTGGTGAAATTTCAACTATTTTTTTTCATATTCTGAATCCAGGCAATGTGTTGTGGCACAATTGGGTGTCCTTCAGCAAAATCTTGGTGTTGCTCAAAACTTTGGGTGTCACAGGTGTCACAAACCAGCCATAGAATTCGTTTATCATCCTATTACAAAACAATAGTATAAAAACGTTTGACACTCATCAAACACTTCCTCAATTATCGTCAACAATACGAGCCGCTGGCATTAAACAGTAACTTGCATGCGCTGGCTCTCATAGTATAATCCAGCAGGAGGAAAAATCTTACAAACAAGCTGCAATGCTTAAAGGACAAGACCAAATTCCAAGAAAAAGTTCAATATGTTGAGAATATTATGTTAATTATACTACAAAATGTGCATTTTGATGAAAAAAATGGCATTGTCATCATAATTGTACAGCAATACAGCTTATTAAGTGCGAACTTTTCTTCCAGTATGTAAATAGCTGTGGTTATTATCATTGGGAAGGCAAGTGTGGGAGATTTGAATCCCAGTGCATAATGAACTCCTTTGTTTGTGTGGCATTGTGTCTCTCAGGCTAAGCAGTTGTGCATAAGATGGTGTTCTTGGATAAAAAATTGTGCATATGAATCTGTCAATAACTTTAAAACTATGGCTTTGATCAGTGTAAAGCTTCAGAAAACTGATGTCATGAATCTGTTGAAGATCATTACAGTTGAATATCTGTTGTTTGGTGAAAAAAGTTGTGTGAAAGGCTGTTTAAAGTTAGCACCACAAAAACTCAATTGCTGAATTTCTAATGCTAGTTCCAGGAAGCACAGAAAAACCTATTTAAGTTTGGACAAAACACAGAACATATCCAAAAATGAAGCGAATCGGACCATCAGAACATACCGTAATTACGCGGAGGATTATTTTTGAATATTTAGTGTTAAATCACTGACTGCTGGCATGCATTTTTTGTTCATACAATATATTGTGCTGTAATGCATAACAATATAGTAATATTTGAGCAAAAATCAAACAAAAATTTCTTGCAGGGAACAAGTTATGCTGCTTATTAGTTAAAAACAAGAGGAGATAATCCCAAAACTTGACTTCTGTTTAAGTCACTGTGAAATGTAGGATAATACACTTTGGTTAGAGCTGAGTGATGTTGTGCTGTAGTGGTAAATAGGCTTCTTATGACAAAGTCTATAACTTGCACAGTCTTGTTCATTTAAAAAACTCTCAGCTAAAACATTTTGAGCTCTATTGAAACTTAAAAATTTTTGTCATGCTAGCTTATTTTTCCACTTAGCAGCTGAACGTGCAATAACAACAAGAGTATATTGTGACCTTCATCACTTAAAGTGTTTACATGCAGTAATGGAATACCTTGGGGTCTGAATGACGTGCGGAGGATGGAGCAACAGCTGCTTTTGGGGTTGTAGATCGTTGATGATGATAAATATGCTAATTGCATGCAATAGCTAGGCACTCCAATAATTATAAAGCACAAAAATAGTCATTTATTTGTCGAGTATTCTTGGCAGAAGCTCTACTCTATATATCTCATGAATACTTGTTATAAAATGCACTTATCATCTGATGATTTGTTCCGGTTAGCATACCTGGAATGTACAAAACAGTCATATTTGTTTCTGACAATAATTGCCAAGTATAAAAAATATACAAACAATAACTATAGAGTACAAAAGTGGAAAGAGTTGAAAGACTTCTAACTTGTGTAGTGTTTGTTGTTGGTGCAAGCAATAGTAGAAAGAATAAGTTGAATTCGGCTTTCGTTACATACTTTAAGATTTAAAAAAAATACAATGATGATGAGTTTGAAGTAAGTTACACCAACCTGTTAATTCAAATGTTCTATGTCCCATATCAAATATCATAGTTAGCAACTAGTTCGAAATAGTCATGTATCTCACACAATTATTAGAAGACTACAATTTTTTTTTTATTTCAAATGCGGTTAAAGATTTACCATTATTTCCAATGAATATTTAATCTGTCAAGCATAATTGATACAAGTAAAAAGACATTTTCAGCGAATGCAAATAGTTTTAGACCATTCTATGGCAGTGATCTAATCAGAGCAGTGCTAATATATATGACATAACCCGTCCACTAGTTTTGTAAACTCTGTATTTATTCCTTTCGCTAAGGGGGTTCGCTAGTATTGCCAACTTTTCCTTTAAGATTTCCTTCCCAAACTTCACTTACATATTGTTTAAATATTACTTTTACTCTCAAATATGCTTTGTTTACCAAAGCCTAAAGAGCTTCGACAGTTCATAGTTCATCAGTTTGCTAAACTATTGATAATTATAATTACAAAATACAGTAACTAACATATAGAGTGTGTTATCTTTGTCAGTCACAAAATACAGTAACTAACACATAAAGCGTGTGAGATGTGTCAGTGTTTTGAAATAAAAGTCGATCAAATGTGATCTTTCTATGTTGACTATAAGTTACATACAGTCCAATAACAGCAAAGATTAGTAATAAAAGTTCATGATTGCTTTAAAAATGGTTATTATATTTGGATACCAGCTCGAGTGCTTTCTCGAGTGCTTAGTATTGAGTCATTGATAATAGAATGTCACAATTTTGGCCCTACTCCAGCTCCATCATTTGTAATTTATTGGATGTCTTAAGCAGGACGTAATCCATGTGTTTATTAATCCCAAGCTCATATTTCATGTATAAGCTTGTTTTATGGTATTTATGGCGGACTAACAGTATTTAGCGTAAACACTGATTTCACATTCTTTATCAGGTATTTACAATTAGGAACTTTGCCTCGTTTCTGATAATAACATCGTCTCGGTTTTAGTAAGCAGCTCCTTTCCAAACTTTTAACAAGACACTTTTTAAATGTATTTATGGTGTTCTAGTCACTCAAAGTCTAACATTATTGATATAAAATGATAAAAGAAAATTTAAGAGGGTAATAAATATTAGTTTCTAATGGCAGAATACTCAGGTTTAAGAAACTTATGGTATAAATCCTAAAAAAAGTATAAAAAACCAAATTATTGCATGAAACTATCACTGTGTGGTGGATCCTGGTAGAGTCCTGCCGTAGCCAGTGTGTCATGAACGTATCTCAGATGAATGCCTGGCATCAGACAGATGTATAAGTAACATTTGTGCAAGCCACAAATGAGCCACCAGATCCACCACCCACGCCATCACAAATATATTAGTACTGGCAAAGTACTGGCACAATACCAGTATAGTACTGGCCCTAAGAAAGTATCCCAGGCTGGCATTGAAATGGCTGGTATAGCCAGAGGGAGAAAGGTAACCTAAAAACCCCAGGTGCCCCTCTCTACCTAATAGGTGGCTCTAGATACCCCTATCACAAACCAAAGGCTCTGTGAAAAAACCAAAAACACATCAACAGACTCGGAGTCACCTAGCATTGATTTACATTTTCTATAGACTCAGTAACTCTGCCTTTCACTTTCGATCCCCGTCCATATTTAACCTTGTGTTCGTATGTTCTTCTGTGATATATATAATCTGTTGCTGCACTAATTCACCTATATCTTATGCATCATATCATTGGTCTACTTACTAAGTAGACCAATGACTTTCTGTGCACTTCCAGTCACTAGGCCTTTAAATGCCAAACTTTTGCCTTATTCATTGCCACAATTGCTTACAGTTGCCAATGCACATTTCTGAAATTGCTGTTGCGTGCGACATTTTCTCTTATATTGGGATTGTATGAGACAATAAATGTATAGACTTGAAACCACCGGCTTATATGTTTGAGCTGAAAGCTCACCATTGACTGTGGAGTTGAGTTACTCCTCCATAACACTTTACTGGAGTCATACCGGCCCAGTACCTAATCTGGGGAGAGGAGATAGTTGGTAGCCAAGCCTGTAGAGGGTGACTGAGTTACTGTACCAGTAGATAGGGTGTCGGCCTGTATTCAGCCATTAGTGGTTAAGTAGTGTGAACATCAGAAACGACTACAACTGTTCACCCACTGTTCACACACCTGTGACTTATAGTTATGTACAAGTTTTTACCTCTAAATGTTGGACTTTTGTCGATGTCGCATAAGTGCCAAAACAAATTGTTGAGTGAAATTTCCATCCATTCAAAATTTTTTGAGTGAAAAAAAGTGATTTTTTAAACAAATTAAATCAAAAAATCAAGCAATAAAAAACTCCCCCAATACACTGTGTCACGCAGATGAAGTTAACCATGATGATGAGACAAAGTCAACAAGTTATGCACAAGCGAGCTCATTTTGTGTTAGTGGTTAGGATATTGCAACAAACATTACAAGGTGTAGTGGATTTTGGGGGGCCTACCAAACGTCCACCAACAACACCTCTCTCCAAAGGTAAACTTCTAACAGAGGAGTATACCGACTCCACAACTGTTCTCAGAGCCCGCGGCTCAAATGTACAACTCAATGTCTTGTTGAGTAAACCATACTTTATTATACAGCATAACCAGCAATGTACAATAAGGGTAAATGTATTATGCTACTTGGCTCAATCACAAGCAGAATCCCAATACAATACAAAGAATCAAGTGAAGTGTTCTGCCTTTTATAGGCAGAACAGGATTAAAACATACGCCCAAATAAGGGGCAACAAATCAGCAGTGGCAGGAAGTGATTACACTAATCAGAACATGAGATATAAATATGTGATATGGGTTAAACATGCAAGGCGCCCAGAAGTAGGGGGCGGAGCTTATCAGTCAATCTTGCTGATTCATGATGGTGCAATGAGTAGCTCTAGTTCCTGGTCCTTATGGCTTGTGGTCCTTGGCTTTGGTCTTTTCTGAGGACAGCTATGTTGCAAAGTCGGGCTCCTGCATCTTTGGTATCAATTAAGGTTCTCAGGCTATAGTAGTTCTTTCCTCACCGACCCGGTATAGGTTTGGTAGTGGCACTGCAGGGCCGGTAGTGCATGCTGCAGGGCCGGCAGGGTGTGCTGCAGTGCCGGTGGTACCTCTGCAGGGCCGGCAGTGAATGCTGCAGGGCCGGTAGTAAATACCGCAGGGCTGGTAGAGTTTCTACCGGCTTACTTGTTCGTGTTCTGGCTGTGCCAGGCTCAGTTTAGGCTTGCCTGACACCCAGCAGTTGTCAGGGGGACTTTGCACAAAAATAGTGGTCACAAAAATCCACCACAAAGGTTCATTACTGATTAAATAATTTTCTTGTGTAGTAGGCACTATGCAAAGTGTGGTTCATCAGAGGTGTTTACGATTACCTCAACTAGTTTGTTTCAGGCCATTGCCATTTTGGTTTAATTATTTTAAAAGTTATTTAGCCATTGTAGTACACTATAAAATACATGTATTTCTGCAGACTCCATTGAGCCAAACACAATGAGGTAACTATTTATTTTATTGTATTAAACTATTATATCCATTCTAGAGATTCATTTTTGATTAACTTACTGGTTACCTTGTTGAGAAACATCATGAATAAATAAATCATGATTATTCATTGATCGCCACTTCAAGTAATTAGTTATCATCTCTCTATCAACTGACTCAAACCCAATATACTCCCAGGTACAACACAAGGTACTAAAGTAAATTCTATTACAATATGGTTCTTTCTTTAATAAAATAATTGAACGCATTAGTCTAATTTTTCCATTGTACCGATTATTTATTTAAACAGTAACCAACTGACTTTTTCAACCTTACCTGTCCAGGTTTTACTATTGGTAAAATAATTAGGTCTATTATTTTGTCAACACTATTACTCATGGGCTCAAAAATCTCTATAGTGAAGATTTAGTATAACGAATAACAAGTGATAATTTTTCCGCAGCAAAAAAGATTAATTACGAAATAACCGAATCGTTATAAAAATAAAAAATATGACAGGGGGATACAACTCTCCATGACATAAATCAATCAGCCACATAATTGCATATCAATAACACATCAAAACTCAGTGATCGTTGTTTGAATTGGATCTAATATATTTCCCTCATACGAGACATTACTCTCGTATATCGACAGGAAGTACACTCAGGCATGGTGGGCTCCTCCTACTAGGGAAACTCTTCCCATTCTTCCCAGTTATTTCACTATTTTTCCTCAACTTCCGAGTTATTTGGTAAAACTCATGATATACCATTATTCACTGATAAGGCGTTATTTTTCTATTCTTCTTCACATTGCCAACAAAGTATAAGTTTCTTTTGGCAAGGAATCGAGATGATATGCAGCTATACATACCAGTTTCGTCGCAGAAATTGTAAAAAACGCATTACAACAGCTCATTATTTTGCTCATTATTTACAGTCATCAATAAAATAACTAATACATAAACTGCACAAGATTGATCTGATGTAATTATATTTGATTTAGGTAATATATGTAAGTGTGTGTGTGGTTAAAATACATACATCTCTGTTGTACGGCACAATACAATTATTTTGTCGGGCATATTGAATGAAGAATTTACACATTAGCTAATACCATTAAAATCATGATATAGTGTTGAGAAGATGAGTAAAACTTATATAATGACTAAAATTTGTGTGTAATATTGATTACAAGAGTTACTAACATCTGCAAAACGCATCATGTATATTTGCGTGGTTAAGCTCTATAGAAGGACATTGTAATTAATTATAAATATCGTGTTCATAGCAGTAGTGGAATTTTCGTTTCCTGTCCCGTTGACTCGTAGATCTACAGTCAGTTTCTGTGACAGTTGTGTCATCTTCATCCTCATCGTGAGCCACTGAAATATCAGCCGTGGAGAGTGGTTGATAAAATAATGATTATGTCTCTGTGTTGTTGTACAGAAACATTGGCATAAAGCCTGTTTTGTCCATTGTTTATTCCTGATGTACTGTGCGCTGCCGGACACCTGAAAAGCCAGGAGAATGTAGGTTGGACACTATTTTATCATAATTAAATAGGTAAATGGATAATATACATGATATACATGATATGCATAAGTTGCATTCACACGAATTCCAAAATTTATTGCTAAGACGATTAGCCACAAATAGCTAATTAATTGTATCACACGTTGTATCACTCGTAATCCCAGCATGAGTTGGAATAGCAATATTACTATCAACAGGTTTGCTAACAAGTTATCGGCTTTTCATTCATTGATAACTACCCATTCAATGAATGATAAGGAAAATAAACACTCATAATGATTACTGAGAAGTTGGTGGTTAGTGAGGGTAACAACTAAAATATGGTATCCTAATGATCCTAAGTAATGAATATTGTTTGCTTGAGATTGATAAATAATGTAGTGGATTTTGGGGGCTGTAAAATCACTAGCTGAGGTTGGTAGCTTGCTGCCACCAGTTGTTAGATTAACCTGTTACAACAACAGGGTTGGTGAGATACCGAATGTATACAAGATAGAGTACTGCCACTCTACAACCAATTGTGAGCCCTCGGCTCTGACACATATCTCAAAATAGTTGAGTCCACATGCCTTTATTCAATCAGACTAAAACGAGTTAGTAACAATCCCAATTACAACTGATGATTATGGCCAACGTTCTGCCTTTTATAGGCAGTGCACAAGAACAATCATCCAATTACAGTATAAGATTACAATATACACCAATGAGAGTAAATATATAAATACATAGCAAATAAGATGGCAGTAAAGGGATTAAAAGGAATAGGCGCCCTGTGGTAATGGGCAGAGTCATAGGCTCCTAAACCAATCACATCTAGTCTCTGGGTCCTAGGTCTTTCCAGCTCCTAATCCATCATCTTTGATAAGGGGTAAGGGTGGCTACTTCCGGGAGATGGCTCTTAGGTCCTCCCAGGCTACTTCTAAGATATTAGGCTCCACTGACTCACTTCCTGCCGGGCCAGTGAGGTCGGTATAGGTGTACACAGGGTCGGTATAGGTGGTACACAGGGTCGGTATAGGTGGTACACAGGGTCGGTATAGGAATAAACAGTCACCGTCCATTTGGTTAGTAGTTACTAGGCATCCTGGCCATCCAATGGCTATTGTAGTGATGCCAAGATGTAATACTGGTTGTAAAGAGAATGTGTACGCTAAAATCCACCACACACCTCTCTCCATTAAAAACATTCTTTTGTTTTTAATAAAACATATCAAACAAGAGAAGAAATAAGGGGTGAACCACTCCCGTGTTCAGATTAAATATATTTTCTGCAATCTTTTGTTGCAGATAAAAAAAGTATAATAATAATGCTGCAGAGACTAGGTCAGCAAAGCAATGTAAGAAATGAGTAATATTATTATATACAAAGTGTCCGTTCCTCTAGAACAAATCTCCGCGCAGGTTGTTAGCCTGAGTTGTGAGTCTCGTCATCTCCTGAGTGACAACTCGTGCTTCCGTTTTGGCAAAGGTAATATCTTCCTCGGTGAGTTGCTGACCAACGATAATATGCCGCAGCTCCTGCAATGTCTGCTCTATAGTGGCTGCATGTTGTTCCACGGTTTCCGCCAAGAGGTTGTTATGCTGCGGAAATTGCGGCAATGGCCTAGGTACTGTCAGCACAGTAGGCTCTTTCTTTGGGTCCTGGCTCTCGAGAGGGGTAGTGTGGTACTGGCACCCCGTTGTACAAGCTTAGGTATTTTGTACTACCGGACTGCTATTAATGAGTTGGTTGCTGTGGGTACTGCCACCTTGTTCACCTGGTGCTCTGGAGAGCATCTCCGTTTGACTGATGGTGGTGTTGGGCGATGACCACTTTGAGTAGGCTGGCACCTACAAAACTTCGCGGGGTTCTCCCACCGCACAAACTGGCAGAATTGGCTATAGCTTGCCCTGTCTACCGTATACACTATTCCAGTTTTGAGATGGTGCACTGGATCTCCTTATGCATCAAACTTTGCTTGGTGTGAATACACCGCATCACGACTCTCACTTCCGTAGTGGTAACGGCAGTAACGCCTTATATAATGTTGGCCCACATGTATACACAGTTGTCGCACATTCCTTGCCTGGAAATGGCACTTGGGGCAAACAGGGTTGCATGCGTATTGCATCAAAGTGTCTATCCTTGCTTCTGTGGCTACCGTTACCCACCGTAGCATGCGCCACCTGGTGGGGTTTCGCTTCCCTTCGGGAGTCCACGAAGTAGTTGGCTTGTCTTCTACCGTGAGCTGCTCTTCCTCTCCCAGCTCTCCTTCTTCGAACAGTGTTGGAGGAGTTGTCCTCACCAGCCGGACCACCAACTTCGGTTTTTCAGCAGCTGCAACAATAACATCCTTACAGGAATCAGTACAAGCATTGTGCACTGGCAGTGCTATGTGGCAGGGGGATATTGGGGGGCTGAATTGTGGCACCTTTACAGGCCTTTCTATCACAGAGGGTGTCTGAGCACCGTCCAAAGGGACAGTAGAAGGGGCAACGCTTTCTACAAAACGGTCTACGTTCTGTTGTTCTCATTCTTTCACAAGACTTCTCCCACGCCCCTGGGTTGGGGTGGAAGGCACAGACTCTGCAGGGGTCTGTTCCACACTATGTGTGAGGAGTGCTTGTTATACGAGCAATGGCACTGTTCTGTTTACTCTGAGGGGGCAGCGAAGGGTGGCTATCGACTTCGGCCAACTTTTGCCACTTTTTACTTGTTGCAGGGTGACCCGGGGCTGGTATAGAGGGACCCCGGGCCGGCATAGAGTGCTGCAGGCCAGTATAGAGTTAACCAGTGGCATAGTCAATTTACTTTTAGTAAATTTCAATCCTGCTGCCAGATTGAGGGTCCTAGCTGGTTTTAAAGTCAGCGGGGGAACTTTCCTACCAGAATTACTTGGTAGGTGCCCTTGGGTTTGGGGCTTTGAGGGGCTGCCACTACGTAATGCTAATGGATCTGAACTATTGCTGTTTATAAATATCCACTCGGCAATTTCTGAATCGTTCAACTTACCAGTTGTTGCTTCAGGCAGGGTTTTCTTGGCAGCGGCAGCAGGAGTACATCCTGTATGATCTCTCAGTAGATCAGCTGATGGCATTGCCAGCAGGGCCTCCTCCTTTAATTCTGCGAAAGGCTGGTACTCTGCCAGTCCTGCTTCCAACAAGACAAGTTCATCGTCCTTGTTTAGATCCAAACAGGCAGCCATTTTATCGGTACAATGTGGCTGGTCAAGTAGTGGTCTGCACTGGTCACTGTCTTCAGAAAGAATGAGCATTTCTCCTCTGCTGCATGGTCTCTCATAACTATGACTCATCATGCATGTACTTTTATGCAGTGGATTGTAGTAGGGGTACTAGGGGCAATCTTTGCCGCTTGCTGTGGGCTGACCGACTGTCCGTACAGTAGCAGCGTGTAGGTGGGTGGCAAGTGTGTCCGTGGGGGTTCCATAGACACCAACCATGGCTGTTCTGGCACGAGCGGACTGGCAGCTATGGCTACTTGAACATTTGTCCCGTACTTTCCAAGTATTGCATCGTAGGTGCTGGCTACACTCCTTCCGGTCAACCGCCTTGAACTGCATGTTGCACTGCTTGCAATTGTTTCTACTGTATTGTAGGGCTTTCTCCATTGCTCCTGACTGTTAGGCGTATTCTTGGCTACAAGGGGTGTAGCCAACAGGGGCGTAGTGACATCTTTCATCTTTTCCTCCATAACCTCTTCAGTTTTGGCCGTATTTGGCTGAAACTTTCTGGAGTGGCATACCTCCCCTCTCCCCAGAGTATGGGCTAGTTTTTTAGCAGCTAGTTTTGCCCAGCTAGGTGTGGTAGGGGGAAATCCATCCCTGCCAAGGGGGAACAGTGCTGCGCTGTACCTCAGGTCACTTCTCCTTGCTGGATTTACGTCCAGAAGCCTGACACTATCCTTAAACCATGGGTATAATGGTTGCTTTTTACGGCAGTTATAGGCTGATGTAACCTTATCATTAAGTTTTATTAGTTTTATATATTATAAATATCCCATGAACATGCTAAAAAAACAAAATAATTCAGCTAAATTTTGAGACACCCAAAAACACACTTGCTGGGACAATTCCAAGATATGTGGCGTCATTAATAAAAAAACTGTGACAGTCCAAGATTTATAGACCTTTTCTTACACACTGAAGTTATCGGATAGTATAAAATTGTTAGCCAATTAGGTTGCGCGTTTCATTAATCAGACGAAAGAATTTCTGAAAATTGACATTTTTGCTTTGAAAAAACACCAAAAGTAAAGCTCCAAACAAAAAACTGAGGCGACAGATAGAAAGAAAATTCAATTCTGATGCATGTAGATAATTTTGAAGAATTTATGGGCCACCACATTAGCCATAACACGTCAATCAAAGTTGGCCTTGTTTTTGCGAAAATCCCGGACATTTTTTCAAAGAAGAATATTAATTTTTTTTTTCTATTCAAGCTAGCACCTGACTTTTTACACCACTGAATAGAGAATTTCAAGCGCTATCTTCTGATATAATGAACCATAATAATCAACACTTTGAAAAAAAAAATGAAAAATAATAAAAAATTACTAGTCAACAATATCGTCGTCATCCAAATAATTAATTTCTAGCATACTACCTGTCATTTCCACTTCTAAACAATTCCAGCATGCCTAAATAAATATAATCTAACCATTTATCAGAACAAATCTCATCCGTGGAGGTTCTCCGCAAAAAATATTATTTCAAACTATCTCAGCAAGAAAAATTATTTCTTGCCCGACAAGGAACGGGGTGCGGTTCTCATGGAGCGGTTTCTGTTTCGACTGACAGATTTACCTCAAATAAGAACCAGAAAATAGAGGAGATTCTGTTCTACACGAAGATATAAAATTTTTTATTGTAGGTCTACTAGAAATACTAGAATATCTGGTGCTAAAGCCATCAACAATTTCAGCCAATCAGAATCTTGCTAACAAAAGGTCCGATGGAATTGTTTTATATTTTATACACTTTTTGATGATAAATTTGACAAAATCTATGGGAGTAAGTTTCTTAACAGGTGTTGAAATGAATTATCAATATGTTTTATTTGACTGGGTTGGGTGGGATGTCACAGAACCCAATAAAAACTGAAATATCTTCAGATTAATACAGGCACCTTTTCTATAAAAGTAACGTTTCCTACTTAGATTCGCGAAAGCTTATTTTATCAATGACGTCACATTTCTAGCATTTTAATGGCGCTGTAGAGCAACTCCGTTTTTCAATGAAGTAAATATTGCCAATAAATATGGATAAATTTCTCATTGTTCTGCACATAAAATACAATTATACTTGTAAGATTTAGATAGCTGACATTTTCATTAGCCTATAACTGCCGTAAAAATCAACCATTATACCCATGGTTTAAGCAATCTCCCATGCTTGTCAGTGCAGGGTAGCTCATGGCCATCTATTATGATGGTCGAATCTATAAAGAGCATCATACACTCGTGGCCGGTGAGGAACGGCATTCCTATAATGGCATCCTCACTAATGACAAAATTCACTTCAGTCCGGAGTCCACGGAGCTGTAAAGATACCTGTACAGTACCATAGAAGGGGATTTTCGAACTGTCTGCCATCAAACCATGGGGTTCGCTATCCTGAAGGGTGTCTTGGACCCACTGAGGTAGTCGGTGGTAAGCAAGCCGCGACAATAAATTAGTTGTGTACCCGGTATCTACCAGAATGGACATTAGGCGCCCGTCCATCTTGCCAGACAAGAAATAACTTGCTTGGTAGGGGTGTTTTAAGTTGTTACTGGCAACCTCCATTGCTTGCATCTCAAGAGGTAGTTAGTAGTTACTAGGCATCCTGGCCATCCAATGGCTATTGTAGTGATGCCAGGATGTAATACTGGTTGTGTGCAGAGGATGTGTACGCTAAAGTCCACCACAATAATTAACTACCAGGAAGCACAATTTTTTTATTACCAATCATAACAAAGGACTCCGGTATAAGCTAGTAGTACAATATAATAGAATGATATAAATAAATATAGAAAAACAGTAGTAACTTAATTGATATTATAGTTATATAACAACAGTATAATATATACCTGTTGGGGAAATAAGAAATGGATTATGATGGGCAGGAATTTGGAACGAACGTAGAGAGGAATGAATGCAGACACAGCTGGAATGAATGCAGACATAGCTGGAATAAATGTAGAAACATCCTGAAAGGAACATCGACAGTCCTGGAATGAAAATTGATTATGTTGAAGAGAAGAAAAATTCAGCGTTCATTCTAGGAAGTGTCACTATCCATTCCTGGCAACATATAAACTTTCGTTTCAAATTTCGTTCCAGTAACGCAATAAATTGTTGTTTCTTTCCAAAAGTAGACAACTCCTGGAATGAAAGTTGAAATGATATTTTATATATCGCCGAAAGCGAATGTAGACACATCCGGGAATAAAAGTCAAAATTCTCTTGCTTGTTGCATAGTCCACAATCGTTCCAAGTCTGTCGACGCTCATTCCAGAATGTGTATAAGTTCATTCCAGCTGTGTCTGTAGTTATTCCTATCAACGTTCATCCCTGCCTACATTCGTTCCAATTCCTTAATAGTTATAATAATAATAATGATAGTATTATTATCTTACATGCTCCGACGGCAACTAATTAAAACAGTGGGATCATCATATAGAAATTTCAATAGTCGTAATCAGAGTATTTGCAACCTGTTGGTCGAACAAAGTACAAAAATTAGTAGGTGTTCATAGTTCAATATGTTGCGAATGGAACGGACCATTAGTTTAGAACACCATAATTGTTCAATTAACTGCTATAGTTTACTGAACAAATCTTAAAGAGAATATGTCCCAATTTTCAAAGTAATCAAGAAAATAATAGAACTTGAACCGCTATAAACTAGAATAGCTTGTAAAGCTGTACTTCAATTTAGTAAACTTTGGATGGCAGCAATGATTTTGAGTTATTTTCATATTGGTTTATTAAAACAAAGAAAATCAATCCGCTCGTTATAATTTATTTAGTGTTCAGTTTCATTTATGACCTATGAGCAATACAAATATATGCTTTTTAATTTTTTTTTGTTCAGAGACCATTTTTTGTTGACCAACGAGTTCCAAACAAAATGATTATTTAGTAATTAAACTTATTGCTGGTCTGATTATTTTTTTCGCAATTTGTTCGGCGAACATAGGTCGGGAGTACTGTTACTTATTCTTTGTTTGTCTATTGAACATTAGTTAATTTTTGGTTGATATCAGTTTGAAGGTTTTGAAAAAAGAAAAAAAACATTTAGTTATGGTAGTGATTCTTCTACTGAGATACTGTAGTGGATTTCAGTCTGGTTACCACGGACATCCACTATGCTCAAGTATTGTACCTCTCTCCAGAGGGGACACTGTACCACCCGACAGTGACAACTGTGTATCAGTCAACCGAATTACCCGGTATAGCAAGAGCCCATGGCTCAGACAAACAATACAGCGTAGTGCTTGTGTAAGTGGCTATATTCTCAAGACAAAGTCCTAGGGGATAATTATTCCCCTAGGGTGTTTGTGGCAGGACATGAGAATGAATGCAAAGATTATGGCAAAAGTCTCTCCTTTTATAGGAGAGCTCACAGGAACTAATTAGCGTAAAGTATATAACAACAAGAGCACAGGAAGTAATCAGTCCAATGCAATCCATTATATAAATAGTGATCCAATCATGTAATGCAAATGAGTTACATGTAAATGATAAAGGCGCCAAGTGGCTAAGGGCGGAGTCCTGTCTCCTACTGTCCAATCAGAGGTCCTGCAGGGCTTCCAGGCTGTTGCTAGAATATGGTCCACTAAGTCGGTAATCCGAGGAAGGGTAGTTCCGGTTCCTGGCCTCGACCAAGTTCCTAGATGGCTTTGGAGTTCCTCTGCTATATCGGCCATCTTGTGCCGGTCCATTATAGCTATACCGGATCGGTAAGCGGTCAATACCATCTCTGCAGAGGTCACTACCCGCCCTGCACACTATGCCACTGGCACAGTAAGACTTTTCACCTGAACAGCAGTTGACCGAACGCTGTAGGTTAAAGTCTAGCACATTGTCTCGCAAGGGTGGATAGTAAACGGCCTGTTTACTAGCAACTTCCACCAAAATCTACCACATACTTCTCTCCATTAAAGTCATACCCTGGCTTTAATAACAGAATATCAAAAGCAAATATGTGGGTGGATAACTCGGTATCTGAATTAGATACATATTTGTATAAATGTGTACAGATATATATGAGCATAGTAATTGGAGTATATATAGAATATGTATTTATAGTCCGGCGTCTCATTAAAAGAGAGCGTCCCTCAGGCTGGTGGCTTGTAGACGCAACCGTTCTACTTTTGAGGTAATAATTCGAGCCTCCGACTTCGCCACCGTTGTCTGTTCATCGGACAGAGTCTGACTAATCAATAGTCTCCGCAGCTCTCCGAGCTGCTGCTCGAGGGCAGTGACGTGCTCTTCTATGTAAATGGCCCCAAGAGGTCACTGTGGTGCAAGAAACTGGGTGAAGGCCTAGGCACTACCGCTTCTTCTGTCTTTGGGCTGGCAACCTCTGGTATTGGCATGCAGGTTGCGCTGGGCGGACTGGCTGTCCGTTTTGGTATTTTATACCCCGATGGAGCTGGCACTTGTTTGCCCTTGCCATCCGCCTTCTTCTTAGGCGCCTCTCTGTGCACTGGGGATCCCAGTCTCTTCTTTACTGGCACCCTGGGAGTTGGCTCCCTTGGTGCTTAGGTTGGCACCGTTTCAATTTAGGTGCGTTGTCCCACCGGATGAATTGGCAGAAACGGGAGTAGCTTGGTTGGTCTACTGTATAGCTTATCCCCATCTTCTGGTGATGGATAGGATCAACTGGAGCGTCAAACTTGCTCTAGTGTGAGTACACTGCATCGCGGCTTTCGCTTGCATAGTGACGCTGGCATTAGTGCCTCTGGTAAAGCTGTAAGGTGTGCACTCTAAGTTACCGAATGTTGCGAACTTGGTAATTGCACCTAATGCAAGTGTACCCTTTTGCTTCCTGTAGCAGGTGTTCCACCCGTTGCTCTGTCTCAGCTGTAATCCAGCGTAGCATTTGCCACCTTGTCGGATTCCTTCGGCCCTCCTCTTTCCACGAGGTGGTAGGCTCGTCATCTACGGTAGCAGGAACTGCAGCCTTTTCCTCTACCTCCTCTTCTGCAGGAGGGTTTGGTGCCTGTACCAACAGTATGGTAAGCTTGGGCGTCACGTTCACTTGTAAGCGTGAGTCTACAACAACAGGAGCATTATGAGTTTTATGCAACATGTTAATCGGCTGCCTATATTGCAGCGGGGCTTGCGGTACCATGGTGTCATGTATGGGTGAGAGCAGTAGCCCTGGAAGTTCTAGTGCTGACAGAACATTCCGTACCTCAACTTTAGGAGACCGCCGTTCCTTTTCTAAGGAAAGCCAGCGCCTTTTCTCCTCTTCCCACTATGCCGTGAGGGTGCAAGCAACATCCCGAGCCGGGGTGTGGTGCACTGTGTTGTGTGGCACTAAGGTTGGTGGTGAAAAGGTCGTTAGACGTTCACCCTTAGTTGCCATCACAGGTTTTCTCTGCCGGTAAGGCCTACAAGGGTAACTAATGCCTTGCACTTCTTCAGTCTCTCTTGACCGAATCACTGGAGGACCCCGAGCTGGTACAGGGTTACCCTGGGCCGGAATAGAGGTGCTCCCAGCTGGTAGGGAGTCATTCCGGGCCGGCAGGCAGCATTAAGTGGTAAGAACTTAATCTCCCGCTCTTTTTTGTATACTGCCCTTATAAGAGTGTCAGCAGTTCCAACTTGTGGAAAAGCGCATACTCTACTGTCACCAGCGCATGGTGAGTCTAGAGATACAGGTCAAGCATAGCTAGGTGGGCTACCACTCCGTATTGCCAACGGATCTTGTAGTGTGCAATTCTCAAATTGCCATTTTGAAAATGCAGCATTTAATCGCTCACCCTCTTTCTCAGCCAGCTTATTCTTCTTCTCCACTACAGTCTCCTTATACAGCTCTGCTGTAGGCATTGCATCTAACTGTATCCAGTTGTGTAGGCGGGTGGTTCTCGAGATCCAGCAACAGATCCTTGGTATCGTTAAATTCCAGGCAGTGATCAGACATCTTATCAGTTGGTTTTTTTCCTTGTGTGTCTTTCGTGGGTATGAGTGGCTTCTTTAAGCTGCAATGTTGTTCACAACCCTGACTCACTTTGTCTGGCTCCACAGGAAGTGTTTGGGTACTGGGGGTTTTGGCCACTTCTCTAACTTCTTTCGATGGTCAACTACAGTTATTCTGTTAACTGGAGGTTGCTGGGGAGTTCCTGGGGGTTCTTTAGAAACCAAGCACGACGCGGTGCGCATGTTCCTGGCAGCTTTTTTGAGTACTTTTACTGCTTTCCTTGCCTTTTCACTAGGCGGGTGGTGGGAATTCCCATCTAGACACAGTTGAGTGCTCTCAGAGTATGTCTTTATACTGTGCTTGCTTGTTTCATCTCTGCATCTTTTAGCAGAAGGCTTATAGTTGGAGGGCAGCTGCCTCTCTCCAGCAGCGGGGCTCCCCTCTCCCCCCTCTCGCCAGCGAGGGGAAAACACTGTTTTGCTTCTAGCTTCCACAGTTTTTGTCCGATCTGGCTCATTTATTTTGCCAACTGCTCGTGGCGGGGGACTCTTCACAGCCTGGTGCATTTCCCGTGTAGTTCTCTCTATGGTGGGTGTCTGAATGGGGACTTCTTCTTTTAGTTCAAATGCAAGATGAAAGGTGAGTCTTGCAAAATGAATTTTCTGCACTAAAAGGGCTACAACACATTTGGTAGCGCCACCACTTAATGGAAATAGCCCAAATTGAGGAATTGGAATACTGTAGTGGATTCTGTTGGTAGGGCTCGTACTACTGTCCACTGACAACAGCCGTTCACAGCGCTAGCTTGTGAAACAGCAAAGCAACACCTCTCTCATAGAGGCAATGCAGTGTCGGTCAGACCTGCAGGGTGCAACAGACAAGTCGGTAATAACTTCACTACTAGTGAGACCGCTGCTCAGACAAACTAAGTATAGTTTTATGTAATAGAATACATTTATTGTCCTCATATCAAGCTCTAGGGAGGCAATTGCCTAAAGAAATCCACAGCAGTAGCAGTAAGTGATGAGTGGCAAAGTATATATGAGAAAAACAGCCTTTTATAGGCTGGTCACAGGAAGTGTATTGCATCATGTTGGTGCAATCAATAAGACAACAGGAAGTGCTGCAACCAATCAGATGACAATACATACCAAATCACATCATGTTAAAAGGATAAGGCACCTAGTGGCAATGGAATAAGCTATACAATTAAGTCCTTAGTCTAATTAGCCTTACGATCCAGGTAGACAGTAAGTGGAGGTAGCTAGATCCTTGATACGTCATCGGTAGTTGATACAGATCTTTTTAGAACTCTGGCTAGAGCGGCCATTGTGTTGTTGACCCGGTATGACATTGCAAGGTTGGTAAAGGTCACTGGAGGGTCGGTAAAGGTCACTACAGTGTCGATAAGGAAAGCTGCAGGGTCGGTAGTTGCAGGGTCGGTAAGCTGCATTATCGGTGGGCCAAAAAATCTACTTCTAAGCAATGGCTACTGGTTACATCATTTGGGGAGGCCTGTCTGACTAGTTAATAGTGTCAGAGTTACCTCTGGGTCCGGGTATAGGTATGTACAAAGCATGTGTGCTGCCAAAATCCACCACAATACACTAACAGTGATGTTACTTTCATTATTCGATTTTTAGATATTTCAACTTTTCTAGCCAGTGCAAAATGTATGTCATAAGGCATAAGAATATTCAAATAATCATAATTATGAAATTATTAAATTTTCATTTCAATCTTGAATTATCATCACTACTGAGATATTGTGCCGGATTTTCTCAGGGTCCCCTACTTATTCGCTAAACGCTGTCACTAGACAAACCTCCACTTGCCAGCACAGCAAGACAGTCAGCATTTCAAGGCATGACAGCAAACAGTCAACCTCTTTCCAGAGGTGACCACTGCAAAAAGTTGAAAAGGAGAAACCTCGACTTTTACAACAATAGTGAACCCTCGGCTCAGGCATACAACTCAGTTCCTTTGAGTTATATAAGACATTTATTCTGATTGTAGTAAAACAGTGATTCTTTAGCAAGTGTAGAGATGAACACACAATGCAATTATAACACAGCACGTCTTAATTACTGAATAAAAAAGCTCTGCCTATCATAGACAGAGTCAAAAGAAGTGACAGAAAGTACTTGGCTTAGTTTGCCAATACGCCTATCACACGCAAGGTCAATTCAAATGTACACATCAGTAATCTAGATATAAATATCAACCAACAACCTAACACTACACAATTTAAAGAGGGCTGTACAGGGCGGGGCTAATAAATGTAGCAGCTGCAGGTTCCTCTATTCTAAAGGTCTTGGTCTTTGCATCCTCGGTATCTGATATCTTGAGATCTGAGGGTAATTAGGGTCTGGATATGGTCTGTAGAGGTCCTCAGCCTGGTATTGGTCCCTAAGGCTATATCAGCCATCTTGTTGCAAACCTAGGATAGCTACCCAGGGCCGGTATAGAATGAATGATGCAGGGCCGGTATAGCAATAAATGCCTATTCCATCGCTATTAATGCAACTGCAATCAATCCTGGCTTGTTTGACTGCTCAATTAGGCTTGCCTGATGTCTGCAGACCATCGGGGCAATTTTTGGTATGTAGTGGTCACTTGTGGTTATTGGTAAAATCCATCACAATATTGCTTTGAATGTAAAATGGAAGCGTTAGCTCAACAATATACGTTAAGAAGATGTATTTGTCTAACGCAGTTAATCAAGTAAACAACCTTGAGCAAGAACTACCATACTTTAGTGGTTGGCTTTGGTGAAGTCCTTTGAAACACTCAGTAAAGTATCTACCCTACAGGTAACTTCAAAGACCAATAAATCAAATTTGGTAAAAAAAAACATTCCTCATATCCGTATATACAGCCAGCTTCTAGCTGGTAACATTTTGTGTGCTGGCAATGAGAGAATGTTTGATAGCACTTTTGTGTGCTGGCAATGAGAGAATGTTTGATAGCACTTTTGTGTGCTGGCAATGAGAGAATGTTTGATAGCACTTTTGTGTGCTGGCAATGAGAGAATGTTTGATAGCACTTTTGTGTGCTGGCAATGAGAGAATGTTTGATAGCACTTTTGTGTGCTGGCAATGACAGAATGTGTGATAGCACTTTTGTGTGCTGGCAATGAGAGAATGTTTGATAGCACTTTTGTGTGCTGGCAATGAGAGAATGTTTGATAGCACTTTTGTGTGCTGGCAATGAGAGAATGTTTGATAGCACTTTTGTGTGCTGGCAATGAGAGAATGTTTGATAGCACTTTTGTGTGCTGGCAATGAGAGAATGTTTGATAGCACTTTTGTGTGCTGGCAATGAGAGAATGTTTGATAGCACTTTTGTGTGCTGGCAATGAGAGAATGTTTGATAGCACTTTTGTGTGCTGGCAATGAGAGAATGTTTGATAGCACTTTTGTGTGCTGGCAATGAGAGAATGTTTGATAGCACTTTTGTGTGCTGGCAATGAGAGAATGTTTGATAGCACTTTTGTGTGCTGGCAATGAGAGAATGTTTGATAGCACTTTTGTGTGCTGGCAATGACAGAATGTGTGATAGCACTTTTGTGTGCTGGCAATGAGAGAATGTTTGATAGCACTTTTGTGTGCTGGCAATGAGAGAATGTTTGATAGCACTTTTGTGTGCTGGCAATGAGAGAATGTTTGATAGCACTTTTGTGTGCTGGCAATGAGAGAATGTTTGATAGCACTTTTGTGTGCTGGCAATGAGAGAATGTTTGATAGCACTTTTGTGTGCTGGCAATGAGAGAATGTTTGATAGCACTTTTGTGTGCTGGCAATGAGAGAATGTTTGATAGCACTTTTGTGTGCTGGCAATGAGAGAATGTTTGATAGCACTTTTGTGTGCTGGCAATAAGAGAATGTTTGATAGCACTTTTGTGTGCTGGCAATGAGAGAATGTTTGATAGCACTTTTGTGTGCTGGCAATGAGAGAATGTTTGATAGCACTTTTGTGTGCTGGCAATGAGAGAATGTTTGATAGCACTTTTGTGTGCTGGCAATGAGAGAATGTTTGATAGCACTTTTGTGTGCTGGCAATAAGAGAATGTTTGATAGCACTTTTGTGTGCTGGCAATGAGAGAATGTTTGATAGCACTTTTGTGTGCTGGCAATGAGAGAATGTTTGATAGCACTTTTGTGTGCTGGCAATGAGAGAATGTTTGATAGCACTTTTGTGGGCTGGCAATGAGAGAATGTGTGATAGCACTTTTGTGTGCTGGCAATGAGAGAATGTCTGATAGTACTTTTGTGTGCTGGCAATGAGAGAATGTTTGATAGCACTTTTGTGTGCTGGCAATGAGAGAATGTTTGATAGCACTTTTGTGTGCTGGCAATGAGAGAATGTTTGATAGCACTTTTGTGTGCTGGCAATGAGAGAATGTTTGATAGCACTTTTGTGGGCTGGCAATGAGAGAATGTGTGATAGCACTTTTGTGTGCTGGCAATGAGAGAATGTTTGATAGCACTTTTGTGTGCTGGCAATGAGAGAATGTTTGATAGCACTTTTGTGTGCTGGCAATGAGAGAATGTTTGATAGCACTTTTGTGTGCTGGTAATGAGAGAATGTTTGATAGCACTTTTGTGTGCTGGCAATGAGAGAATGTGTGATAGCACTTTTGTGTGCTGGCAATGAGAGAATGTCTGATAGTACTTTTGTGTGCTGGCAATGAGAGAATGTTTGATAGCACTTTTGTGTGCTGGCAATGAGAGAATGTTTGATAGCACTTTTGTGTGCTGGCAATGAGAGAATGTTTGATAGCACTTTTGTGTGCTGGCAATGAGAGAATGTTTGATAGCACGCTTGTGTGCTGGCAATGAGAGAATGTTTGATAGCACTTTTGTGTGCTGGCAATGAGAGAATGTCTGATAGCACGCTTGTGTGCTGGCAATGAGAGAATGTTTGATAGCACTTTTGTGTGCTGGCAATGAGAGAATGTGTGATAGCACTTTTGTGTGCTGGCAATGAGAGAATGTTTGATAGCACTTTTGTGTGCTAGCAATGAGAGAATGTTTGATAGCACTTTTGCAGATAAAAAAAGAAAACTTTGCAGCTGGTGTTTACCTTCCATAAATGAATTAAACTATTTTTAGGATGTTGATCATTATAATGAGGTTAGAAAAACAGGTTTTCGTATGTGTATAAGTGCATAACGCATTTCCATTGCGCAACGTAATGGTATCTATCTATCAATCTACTTCTATTTCAGATTTCTTATGTTTATGAGACTATTCCGCTCTTTGATTTTTGAGTTACCTCATAGGCATACTGTGAGAGATTTGCATGATAAAGTCTACCCCCCCCCCCCCCCCCCCACCCCAAACCTCCCTCCACCCCTTGCCCAGTCTACAACCGAGACAGAAACAACCCCTGAGCCTTCCTGCTCCATATCTGTACAAATTACCCCATAAATTAGTTACCAACAACCCCGGCCATGTATAGACCCTGTATCCATGCCTATACAGCATATGTATCCTACCCCGAGTCAGCTACCCCGGACCAGTATCCAAAAAGATTGATTCAGATTGCCTTGGACCTATAGGACTGGATGCCCATCTCAGAAAGTGCAGGAGTGGAGTACGGTAGCCTGGATCACAGACCAAGAAGATAGATGCCCTAATAAGGAATGGAAAGACAAAGGAAAGAGCGGGAAAAGCAGCCCAGTGTACTTTGCCATGTGCTCACTACTGCTATTGGATTACTTTGTTTACTAAATTTGTATTACCTATTTTGATTGATGCATCATTTTTATTATATTATGTGATTGGTTCACCCTAATAAGGGGGTGAACTTTCCTCCTTTTCTCCCATAAAAGGAGCTCTTGTGCTGCCTTACAAGCAGAAGTCTAGTGGATCTTGTTAAGTACCTTATATTGTATTGCTGAATGGATTTGTCTACATAAAGTATTATTAAAGAAACTCTGTTATCGTGTGTCTGGGTTGAGGACCCCGTGATGTTGGCAACGTCTATTCGGAGTGGACACCTAATTGTGGAAGAAGTTGAGAGTGGATACCGCTGTGTCGGTAGTAGAGAATACAAAACTACTACAATACTTTGGGTTTCAAAATTTGCTGAAATATCCTGTTTCTTAATTTTGATATCTCCACATTTAAACATATTCCACTTATTCTATTTGAAGCTTCCATGCCCAAAAAACAATTCAACATTTTTTTTTCTTAGTATTGGTATTTCGAAAAGCTAAATGCTTTCTCTTTTAGTTCTTGAATATGTCGATACCATTAAATGAATGAATGAATTTAATGAATATAACAACCATTTTATGTTTTGTTTTCTTTGGCTAGTAGAATCAGCAAAAAAATTAGGCCTGCTAAAGTTTATGTGAGTAAACTGAGTACAAGTGATGTGACCATGTTCAGTCGCAGTAAGAAAACTCAAAATAACCATATAAAATGTAGGTAATCAAATCCAAAAGAAGGATCAGGCACATCCTCTGTAGCTGCCATTCATCGAATCACTACAGGTGTGATTGTGCTCCAGTAATAGTTTTGTTCGATTTTATTAGACATGAGCATGTTATTCATACTTACAAAGGTACCCCTCATAATACTATGCAGGCACCAGGCAAGCCTAATTAAGCCACACAATAAGATCAGCATTGTTTGCACTGAGGCAAATACAATGCTAGCAATAGAATTAACCAAGTAAGTCTGCCGGCATAATATACATCGGTATACTGGCATCTGGTGGCAGTCCTGGTCCCACAGAAAAATGGCCGCCATAGCCTAAGAGCCTCCTGCTTCACACTTTTACTATATTCAGATTTCAGGACTTCCGGGACCAATCCTGGAAAGACTAGGATCTACAGGGAAAAATGAGTCATTAGAGGCAGTTATCGCTGGTTGTGAGATTACTAACTCTACCCTTTGTTTCTGGGCACTAGATTTACCTTATACATTTTTTGCTACAACTTGTATCTATTATGCATTTTTATTGATTTACGTTTATAATGCGTGTGATTGGATTGCTTGAGTAGCTAGGTCCGGTACGCGGTGTTACTTCCCGTAAATCAGCCCATAGTAGGCCAAGCTTTCTATTTACTCTTTGCATTGTATTGGCTTTAATAAATGTCTAAAATTCAAAAACTCCGAGTTGAATGTTTGAGCCGAGAGCTCAAAGCAGTTGCAAAGTTGTGAATAGTCATTTGTATTAGTTTTGAGTGCCATACCAGCACAGGATCCCTCTGAGAATAGGTAGGTTGCTGGCTGTCAGGCCTCTGATGGCTGACTGTGTGTGGTACTGGCAGACAGGAGGTTTGTCCTGTGACAACTGCTTAGTAACCATGTAACCATGTAACTCCTTTATCCTACATGTATTGAGTTCCCAGTATCTTTCCAGATTTAATGATAATATAACTGTATATAAGTAGAATAGCTATTACTGAGGCTAATTTTATCTTGACTTTTCATTATTTGTGGCAGCTATCTTTGTGCTCCATAATTTAAGTAGCTGCATTTATTGGCTACACAGAGTCTGAGTATTTATCCTGTCCAGCCAGTTTTGTGATGGTTTTTGCTTTTAGCTTGAATGGTTGTATAAATTAAGGAGGAGAGAGGAAAGTGATTGTCACTAGCCACTCTTTCATATACGAAAACAATTGCAAAACTTGTATTGAATAGCACAAACATGATTTTTTTCTAAAAGAACAAAAGTTATATATTATTTTGGCTCCATTTAGCTTTAAAAGATCACTGTTAAAGTATAGGTGCTCCAATTATGTACACAGGCTCTAAACCAAATATCAAAAGTGTCTTCCCAACTGTGGTTATTGTTTTATTGGACACTTACGAGATCAGAACTATTTAAAAGAGCTTTATTTACTGCAAACTGCAAGCAAAACATTTTAAAAGTGCTTTAAATATCGGAAGGTTATTTTCAAGAGACTGTTAGCAGTTTTTGCAGATTTAAATGATGTTGAAGGTCAAGTAGTAGGTAGTGTAATGGTAAACTATGTATGTTGAAGGTCAATTAGTAGGTAGTGTAATGGTACACTATGTATGTTGAAGGTCAAGTAGTAGGTAGTGTAATGGTACACTATGTATGTATGTATGCTTGGCTGCACCAGTAAGAGTTGATGGATGTTTCGTTTAATCACTGAATTAGGTAATACTAGCTTAAGGGTAATTACGGTTACTGTAGTATTATGTGTGGTTTACAGGAGCGTAACTAAAAGATCTGTTAGGTCTCAAAATTAAATAAGCGCTAACTGTATTATAGAAGCCAATAAAGTGGTTTAAAAGTTAAGAAAATATAACCTTTTGTAGAACATCTTTTACTTAGACTGACAGTTATTAAAGAACCTGTGGATCTCATGGTACCTTTCATAAATAGTAATTACGCTCCTTTCAAAATTGAAAAAAAAGTTACTAAATACATGATTTGTCAACCCTATTTGCACAAGTGAACACACTAGTTAGTATTACTGTGAATGGAGTGAAAGCAGTGAGATTTAGTTGGAGACTAAAATGGAACTCAGAATAACCTTCATCTATATGGTGTTGGTAAGTTACACAGCTATAATACTATGCAACGTTTATATACGCTTTTCTATTACAAGAACGGCATTGCTAAGTGAAAACTAAATAATCAATAGCCCCCTTACCCTTATTTAGCTGAGCCCTCAACATTGCCCTATTGTCTCCATTCTACCTTTTGCTTCCTAGACACCTAGAAGCTGTCCCTCCACAGTTAAAACTAAACTTTCTGATACCTGATACCTACCAAGGAGAGAAAATAACTATGCCCACAATTTACCGCATGGTTTTAAAATGTTTTTATTGAAAGAGTCCCTATTCATTCCTTACATTATTTTACTGTTTGTCAGCATGTGAAAGGGTAAAACAATTTTGTCTAAATGATAAACCAAGAATAATGCCTCCAACCCGGTAGCAAACGTTACTTTTGTCCTCCTAATGTAACATATAGAGCCCATCTCAAACATGAATACCACTGCAAGTCCTTGGCACAAGAAAAAAAAGGTGAAATTTGGTTTCTTCTTGTAGAAGTTTTTTGCAACCAGCTTTTGAAGTGATCAGATTTTGAAGGGCTCGAGCTAAAGATGAGAAAATTAGTGCATAGAAAATATTCTAAGTGCCTGGAGGACGCAGCAGGCAGTGCTAAGGAAAAGAGAGCGTTGGCCATGATTGTAAATGACAACCGGTTGACATTCAAATAAGTTACTATTTTGTTGGTTTTTAGCTACTTAGGTGAAAGTTTATTTAATGCTAACAATTGATCAATGTAATCGACCAATCAAAGAAGTAAATATTACTAAAATCTTGAATAAATCAGCTTGAACCGGAATGAATGCTTAAAACTTTTTGTATGAAAACTCTATGTAACTGAGTGTATCGTCAGTGTTTCATTATCCTTGTTGCCTACATGTTCTGGGCCGGTGAAAGAGAACAATGAAAAATTGTAATATTACCGTTTTACCAAAAAATTATATAGTTGGAGACTATGTTTTTTGTCGAATTGAGTCGATTCACAAATATTAATGAAGAAAAGTTACGGGTAAGCTGAACCGTGAGATATCGGTAACTAGTGAGGAGAAGCTTGAAGTAGCATCATAAAGTGGTCTGCCAAACAGTGCTATACAAACAAAAAAGCATGCTCTAGAAATCAGATTCATTTTAGAATATTTGTTGTAATGATACGGAATTGAAAATTGTTTCTGACAACCAGCGACCATCTTGAGACCAAAGAAAACAAGCAACAGACTGGCTGTGTGTAGTATAAGAGCAAAACTTACAACCAAAAATCCTTCTAACTAACCATTTACTGCTCGGCTTATTGCATGGAAATAGTACAAATGCAATCATGTTAAATGGTATAGCATCGTGTTTTCACTGTAGTTGACAGGAAGCTCAGCTGACAATAAGACAAATGAAGATAAAGCTATTTACTCCACCACTGGTGATGGGTGAGTATTTTACACATTTATCTGTCCAAGTTATTTATTACATGCCGCTAATTTCTATAATTTTGGAGTGAACCACCAAACCAATCGCAATAGGGAAATATATTTGAAAAGTTTTAACAAAGTGTTTTGATGTCAAACGATTCATACATAATATTAACATCCTTTCCTTTTGACATGCATTCCATGAAACTTCAAACACGTCATTGCAAAGAAATGTAGTTTATCAGTTTCTCCATAGTCTATTTGGTTTTTATTTATTTCTGTTTTTAATTTAAAGAGTTTGTTCTGTTTCTCTGCGGAGCCTTGAGTTAAAACAGAAAATACCTTGTTTCAATCAAGTTTCCTGCCTCATTATCTAGTGTTATTACACACTGTTTCGGCGAGCTTCGACATATACTAATGAAATAGTGGAAGCATCTGTTTTGTGCGCTTTTGTAGAGTAACTTTCAATGTAATATCAGCTTTGGAATATCCACCAGCTATAGAGCAGGCTGTATGGAGTATCCAATGGTATGGCTCACGGAAAGAATTCCTCATTATGGCTGATGGATCAGCTTTGAAAATCTTCAAACATAAGGGTCAATCTTTGGAGCAGACAACAATTGTAGGGCAGAGCTCGGTGTACTCTTACAGAGAAGGGGTTTACACAGGTGCCCTTTTCAATACAATAACTGGTTTTTCCCAAGTAAATAACACTCACATGCTACTGGTTGATTCAAACAATCATTGTCTTAGATTTGTAGACATTCCATCACAGTCTACGTCGCGATATGCCGGTGAATGCCAATTTCCAGGATACGTAAATAGTAATCTTTCGTCAGCTAGGTTCAGCCATCCCCGACAAATAATTAGGGTTTATAAACATTTCTACATTAGCGATTCAATCAATTGCGCCATTCGCTCAGTTTCCATTGAGAGTTCAAATGTAGCAACTTGGAAAACTTTGACTCAGCGGCCGATTGCACTAGTTGCTGATTTTGGAGAAAGATGGTTCTATGTAACAACTCAAACAGAGCTACTAAAAATAAATGTAGGCACCAAGGAAACAATTTTTTTGATTCGATCTTTGTCTCCAGGTTTTCAAGACGGTCCGATAGATTCAGCACAAATCAACACTCCACACAGTATTATCGAACTTAGTAAATATTCTTTCCTACTAGCCGAACCTTCTACCAACCGTTTACGGGTTGTTAACCAGAACACTAGGTTGGTTACATCAATATGCACAGGAAATGGAGAGCCTTCAAACAAAACTAATGGAGTAGATACTTGCCAGTTGCCAGAACCGACATCATTGACATTTGTACCTGGATATATATTCATTGGTACTAACAGATCAGAGATAAGACTGCTGGAGTATTCACACGGTAGGTCTCACATATACAAACAGTATACAGTACCTGTATGGCAATCAAAGAAATCAAACCAAAAAAATGTTTATAATTGATCAGCTCAAATAATGAAAATAAATTAGATTTTAAGCTTTACTGATTGAGTCTTTTACAATAACTCTAACAGTTTGGGAAATAAACAATAGAGAAGACAAATTTCAACTGTTTACATGTCTAAGGCAACAAAAGTAATAGTTGTAAGCAAATAAGAGGGATAAGAAGCTCAATGTTGTTAAGTACTAAAGTGATGATGGAGACTTTGATAAAAAATGATTTTGTAACCATAAATCTGACCTATTACAACTTTTATATGTTTCATTAAACAGTCTCCAAAACTTATGATGCATTCTGTTTGGCAAACACTGTTTTGAGTATCGAAAAATAGTTTAGCCTAAAGCTATCAACCATCATTGTTACTGCATATAAAGGTGACATTTCAAAAAAATTTTGACCGTCTTAAACTCCTATTTGTTCAGTCGTACATCTGCAAATCAGAGCTGGTTAATTTATAAAGACATTCTTTTGTAGATTCGCCTCCACTTGAGGCAAGAAAAAGACCCCGAAACTACCGCAGAAGCACCCTGAAGCCAGCTGAACTCGTTAATGGTTAGCTGCATTCTTGTTCTACTTTGCATACTGCTGATAAATTAAATGTTTCCCTTTATCCCTGCAGGCAGACGTTGGCCAAGTTTTAGGCAAATAATCAATCACACAAGTAGAATTGTGCTAGGGTAATAATAAATGCTTATGTTCGCAGGAAAACTCTTTCTTTTCAGAGCCATCACAAGAAAGGAACTCATCAGAAGTTATAGTTGCTGCCATTGCTACCTCCGGAGCTGTCGTGATTGTGATTATTACAGCACTTTTAATTGTTTTCATCATAAAGCGTGCAGCTAAATTCTCAGAGAGGTATTGTTGTACTAATTTGTTGAACTGAACTCAATAACTTTTCTCTCAGGCAGATAAGTAGCCTTATTGATAGTTTTTCATGATTTATAGAAGTGTGCCAGAATCCAATCAAATTACTGCACCAGACACACCAAACAATCAAAGCCGACTATTTGACGAGGGGTTTAGGCCATTAGGTAAGTTTTGATATAATTGGATTGGTTGAGTTGCCCAGCTTTCTTTGATATCTTTAGCTTTTAATACAAAATAGAGAATGTTTTTGTGCAATAAGGACACTTCAAATCAAATACGCCGCAGTGATGGCACACGATTCCCAGCAACTCCATAAAAAAATGCTGAGTTAAGTGACAATATGAATATAAGAACTGCTAGAGCAAATTAGCCATTTGAAGGCCTTTTGAACAGGGACACTAAAAAACTACAGTCAGGCAAATGGTAATAGTAAAACTCAAAGGTTTCTTGTATGTCGGCTGTGCCAAGCAATCACCAAGAAAACAAAAACACTAATGACGTGGCTAAGTATGAGGCAACACTTTGTGGAGAGGATATTAATCATTAGTGGTTTATCACAACACCAGAAATATAAGCACATATTTCCTTTCGCCTATCACATAAACATACAATGAATTTATGAATTATTACTTTTTTACTAAATTCAAGCAGTGATTAAAAGCCATAAATGACTGCCTGATCCAAAAATGCTTGCTCAATACTTTCCAATACAATTAAAATCAGAGAACAAATTAAGATAGGATGTAACGGAGAAGTCTTTTCACACTTAGCGTTCTTTTGAACCATGTGGAATCTCAAATTTAAATTAACCATACAAACTGCACACAAGAAGGGATTCTCTTGAACGCCAGTCTATGTTAACTTCTCATTAATGGGTCAGCCTGCCACAAAGGAGCTCGTGCAACAAGTGCTATTTTAAAGCTTCACACATGCAACATGTCAATAATTGCAACATCTTACGAATCATTCAAAGTGATAAATTTCATCACTGAGCAAGGTATTTTTAAAGCAAGAGATTACGGTAATGGCAAAAAAAATACATACCATGAAATTGAGCAACAAAGCAAATAAAAACAACAACAAAACATAAATCAGTATTTCCTTTCCAGAAACCACAAATCACATCTTTGAAGCATGTTATTATAGCAAAGAATGGTCTAAAATCAACTGTTTACTCAAATTTATTGGCAAAGAGCCTTTTTCAAAGAATGTTAAGCCCAGTGGTGAACTCTAATTCCTATAGGATTTGAGTTGTAGCTTTGAAATATTTGGGTTGTTGTATTTGAATTAGTTGAACTGATACGTCTAGATAACCTGATTTTTCTACATAATAGCCATAAAATTGCTTACGCTTATCCTTTCCTCTAAGCAAACCAGTGGTTGGTTGTTATTTTATGAGATGTTTGATAGGGAGCAAATCTAGGACATTTATTCTTCTTTGAGCTTGTAAGTGATGTGAAATAATGCTATAAAAGCTAGGCTACTCAAGAATGGTTTCCATAGGGCTAACCTACTTGCAGAAAACAGTTGCAACTAGGTGTAAACGCATTAACAACACAAGTTGATCAAACTTTTCATTAAACAAAGATCAAAAGGTCTAATATTGGCGAGAAAAAGAACATAGAGAAGATAACTCCCAATTTGAAAATTACAAGATAGCTCCCAATTTAAAAATTAATCAAATTAAACTCTTTGAATTTCAATCGCTTTGACCAATAAATTACCACAGGATTCACCCGCTTTTTGCAAAAAAAGTTCAATTTTCAAAATTTTTTTAAAATTCATCTATACGTGATATGGTAACAAATTTAAGCTCATGAGAATCAGCATTCTCTTTTCTCTTAGTAGAATAAATAACAGATTGATTTCACCTGTCTAAAGTAGTTTTATTATTTTTTTAGTTCGGAGACCATTTTTTAGTAATGCTCTCAGCAGATCAACCAGTTACAAAAAAAAATAACACACTAGGCAAGAAACTGATAGCACAGATGAAAAGAGGACAAAATTCTGATAAGACTAGCAAAATTTGAAACAAAAATATGCAAGAATAGTGTTAGAACACTGCAACAACATTTGGACACTTGTTGCACAAATGACCGAAAATTTCGGAAAATTTTTTTTCTGAAAATAATTATTATTTTTATTACAGGCAAAAATTAAGCCCTCATTGGTGCACCAATGAACTAGAAACATTTAGAGCTACATTTTGATGTAAACAACAACATCAGTCAACAACTTTACAAAAATAATAAAAAAATAATAAAATTAATTATTTATTATCAACGCCGTATCTAAATAATTAATTACTAGCTTACTAACCTTCAATTCCAGTGTCAGAGGGCTCAAACAAGCTAAGATATTAATAAACTAACTAAATTAGAAGAAGAAAACAATGTGCTTGCTCCTTAGCAAAAAAATTTTGCCCATGATTATCAAAAAAAATCCGAAATTTAAAACAGGAAGTGATGGGTTAAGGATATTTGGAACTGTTTCCGTTTAGAACGTCGTACAGTCTTCAATCAAAGACCAGAAAATAGGCAATTGTCTGCTCTACACGATGGTATAAAAATTATTCTTATCAGTCTATACAAACTTCTGCAATCAGTTTCGAAAACCGGACAAAATACATCACGTCCATTGGACGTGAAAGAACTTTTGGTCACATGATACAAATCACGTTCATTGGACGTGATTGAATTTTTAAGAGATAAATATATAAAAACGGAATACAAAACGAGTTTATCAACATGAATAAATTAGTTTCACTCATTATGTTTAGTCAGCGCTCAATTTCATCCACCATTGATTATTATAATTGTGTGAACTAAATTTTGTTGATGCTCAAGCTCCAAAAAAAAGTATTGTTTATTGATAAATTTATTTTTGGTCTTAATATTTTTGTTGCTGGTTTAGTGAATGTAGGTCTTGAATACTTTTTTTCTTCCATGCTTAAACATAATTTATAGGTAGGTAGCTAGGTAGGTAGGAAGGTAGGTAGAGTAGGTAGGTTGGTTGGTAGGAAGGTAGGTCGATAGGTATGTAGGAAATTAGGTGGGTAGGTAGGTAGATAGACAGTAAAGGATAGATAGAAGTAGAAAATATATTACAAAAAGTGATCCGGTCCGTAGTTAATAAACTTGCATAGCAGTTTTGTTTTAAGTCATGTCATCACTTTTCTGTAGAAAAGTTACACAACATAACACTTTTAATCTCGCAAAACTGTTTCGGTGAGAAACTATTGGTTCTAGTGAAGCGACGAGCGCAAGTTAAAGTCCTTGTGATTAGCAAAGTGTGGGAAACTTGTAAATAGTTGGACAAGAGAGGACAACTCTTGCATCAGTGATATTTGAAGTTTGTGTGTGAGTAGCTTGGTAAAGGCAAGGTGTTGACCAACTTTGCTGTTTTATGACTAGTTATTGCTCAATGTTAACTGACGACTTTTGCTCTTGTGTGGATGTTTGAACTTAATTATGGTGACACACCAGCCTATCAATAGTTTTGTTGTCTGCAGTGAGGAACAACAACTGTTGTATTCAACAGACTTACTTGGTCAGTGTTTTTGTTGCCATTTGAGTTCTGGCTATGGGCTGTATACCTAAAATTTCACACGCCACAATTAAATTGTATTAAGTATACCGAGACAGGCATCAATGTTGGAGAGAAACTTCAAAGCTACAAGGCTTACTGCATATTACATAATAAAATGCATTGGTATCTTTTATTGCCAGGGTTAGAAAATACAGTATCTAACGCATACAGTGGATATGCTGATATACCCGATCCATACAAAGAAGACAAGATGAGGAATGGCGACTCGATGGTGACTTATAATGAGGCATTGGAACAAACAGAGTAAGTTCAATAACACAAACTAGGTAATGTTTACTGATTGTCTACGTTACAAGTGGGTTATTCATTTTTAGCTTTTTAAGCTTCAACTTTTGCTAGTTTTTGAAGCTATATTTCACCAATTCAAACTCCCGGCGGACTAGTTTCACTTTAGTGATGAAACTGAAAATAGCATGGTCTATTGTTTAACTTGCCATTAGAAATCACGACTTGTATGACTATTATCTTGATTCGTGACATTTTAGGCAACTGATATGACAAAAAAGATGTTGTTGATAAGAGTCAAGGGATCAACATAGCCTTTGCCAATGTTTTTTTTAAAGACTGATCTACTCACTTGAAAAAAAATTAATTAAATGTTATGGTGGAACCATAGCTTAATATTTTGGGTCTAATTGAGTTTGCCAACATAATTAATGAAGGTGCGTCCTTGGTAAATTAGTGTGGCTCTCTTTGAAACTGGCGATGCACTGCTATGGTTTATTTTAAAGGCGCATAGTAATTATTATACACCCACACCTATCTACTGCTGTAATGGGAAAAAAAGTTCGATTATTTTGTTTATGACGTGTTGAATTTCATTTTAATGGAATGGGTTTCCAGTAACTCCATTACCAGCGCCACCTATAGAACTTCCAGGACCCAACTATTCCAGTTTTAAAAATAATCAGTTGCGCGAAAGTTCCTGGGACATCACGAACTAGCTCTCAATGAACCTTGTTACACTAGGCAAGCTTTGGTCTAAACTGCAGTACCTATTTTGTAAGCCGGCAAGCATTATTTCTAACAAATAATGATTTCTTCTTGTAAATGCATTTCGCACATTAAATAAATCATGACTTTTAAACACAATAAAAATATAGATAGGAACTAGTTTATGATAACTTTTACTATTCTGGTTGAGACTATTTAGCACTCTTTGATACTAAAGAAAAGACAACTCCGACTAGTGAGTTGTGCATCAATCAGTTACACCTTTAAAAATAATCATATTCTTTTTGCATAAACGTTGCACTTTGGAAGTTTACTCAGTTTATAATGCATTTGAATGTACACTAGATAAGAAAACCTTTGATTAAATTTTAAATTTGATAAAGTTTATGGGTTGCCAACAACAAATTGAAAAAAAATGATTGTAATTTATTTATTTTCCAACTTTCCAGATCAAGGTTCTTTCCAAATATTTAACACCAGCTACCGATCACTAGCAAAACCGCCACAAATAATATATGAGCTCGCCTGATTCGTGTGTTTGCTAGTAAGATTTGTCATCAAACCCCTTCAACTAATTCTGAATATCAACAGGCAAATATTTCAGGCAGCCAACCAGATATAAGTATTAAACATTATACTGAAATATCTCATTTTCAATAAGTAACCAACTGTGCAGCTTGATATCACAAGAGATACTGATGCAATGCTGCTAGCATAGGTACTTATCGAAAGAAAGGGTGCAAATTAAAAGGTGAACGGCGGTTGAATCATTGTAAAACACATAATTAACGTGGTTAGATGAACCAAACCGTTGTATAAAAATGCTGTCAAAAACTAATGTGAATTTTTGTAATTATTTAGTGACTTTGATTGTTGTTTCGGGCAATCCGTTGACTTGTTGGAGTCAGCTAAAGTCTATCAAAATTAGATTTGTAACTCATAAACTGGGCTAACTTTCGTATGAATGCAAGTAAATGCATGTTCTTGGCTAAAGTGGATTTGATGGTCCAACTTCCCATTTATTTTTTTCTAATATGTTTGGAAAGTTTTTTCTGGTTGGTGACTAAGTTAATGAGGCGGAAAAGGTCATGATAACTTTAGAGGGAAGAGAACTTCCAGACTGGGTTCAGTTCACCAATCGGTACAAAAGATTTTTTATGCTTTGTTTCCTGCAACAGGTTTACAACAATTTACTTTAATGGTTTGGTAAACCTGATAAGGTTAGAAATAGATTTTTTGAGGGGCGGGGCGAGTGAAAAATGAAAAATGTTGGTGAAACCGATCGGTAGTACATGCGATGCATCATACAGGAGATCAAATGGCTGCCAGTTGGACAACAGGAGAAAGCACTTGGGGAAATAAGTTAAGGATGGTGCAAAGTTTAAAGGGCAAAGGGTGGATACAGGGGTGGGAGAAGGGGCTTGCTAAGTGTGCAGATAATATCTTCTCATAACCTAACTTTTGCCACGAAACTTTACTAGAGCACAAAGCACTAACTACCAGCTGCTTACCAAGTAGAGAGAGCATTTCTTAGATTTGAAAAAACGGTTTAAAGGTGCCTGGGGTAGATCTATGGGGGAAAAGGGAGACATTGTGTAACAAAGAACTACAAAAATACAAAACTTGAAACGTGTCCGTTAAAATAGGTTGTTACCTATAGGTCTTTTTTTATTTAGGGAAATTGCAAAGCCTCCTTCACCAAATGAGCCACACCATCAAAATGGTCACTCGCAGAACATGGACATTGCGATGGCAGATATACCAGAAGTTTCTATAACAGAAGAGACACCAGTAAAACCATGTTTAACAAGAAAAGATACAGGATATATAGATTTTGATGAAGAAGACTGTTCTCATGAGACGGTAGACTCAGCGGACAAGACCATAGCAGAGCCAATGTAAGTGACAGTAGTTACATTGTGAGCTAGCAAAATGGCTAACAGTTACTCATGTGGTTGCAAAAGAATAGCATATTAGTTGTAACAAATCATAAAATTACTAAAGGACTAACTTGATGCAGGCAGTTGTTAGGCAATTGTGGATGTATTTGATGCCGTAGATTTTATTGTGAAACTTAATGGTGGTTTATCTGTAAACTGAATTCTACAAATCAAATAGTTATGAAAACGATGTGAATGTTCAAAAGCAGAAGCTGTGGTTTTACTCGTTGTGCATGCTGATCAAAAGATGCTCCCTTAAAAGGAAATCAACTATGCTTAACCATAAAATCTTTTTTGTTGTAGCTCTCTATTTGTAACTTACTTTGTTGAAATTTTGTTCATGAATGCTTATTGAAGACAAAGTAATTCAAGCAATTGCTACACTAGCCTCGACTATGTTTTGTTGCTTTGACTCAGTGTTGCATCCAAATTCATTTCACGAAAAATCCCCTGGGTAAACTATCATCCCATAGATGAAGAGCCATGTCTGTTAATGTGAAATGTGTTAGACATTGACAGTAAACATTATTAGTGTTTGCTGTCAGTAATAAAAAATGATGACAAAATAACCTGTTAAAATTTTTTTTATTTTATTTAAATGGCATTTATTTTAAATTACAGGGTTTCAGATTGTCATGCATCGCAAAATATTCAAGAACACCGGAGAGCTCCCACAGAGAATTTAGAAAAAGTGAAGACAGAAACACCACAAAATTCTGATGAAGTGAAAATCGCAAAACCAACCATAACAAGAAGAGATACGGGATACATTGAGTTTGATGAGAAAACCTCTTCCCATGAAATGATTCACAAGTAACTTTCAGCGTAATGAGATGAAACAGACTTGATGAGACGCATTAAACAGCAAATGTATATACTTGATTTGTGTTTTGGAGCTCCACCGCTTTTTTATATCAGTTGCCAGCTGCTTTCATAAACTAAAAAGTCTAACTTGTGTACATTTTCTTGTGATCAAACATGGCTTTGTCCAGTTGCTTTTTCTAATTGCCAGTTGTACGTTACAAGAATACCGACAATTACAAAACTTCCATTTTATATTTGTTTATGCTTGTATTATCATATACAACAAATATTGGACCACAACCACGCTGGTGATACTAGCTGAACGATATAAACCAGTGAGCCATTCTCATTGAACTAGCGACTGTATATGTACAAAAATAAGACATCAGTGCAGCAAGATTGAAAACACTAAAACAGTCATGGTTTATGTTTAATTTTGATGATTATTTTTTAATTTTTTAACTCATTTCATAATGTGTTTTATTAGCGCAATATATTACATCACATAGAGTACATAACTCCAATTAATCCGCTGCTCACCCATTAGTCATTTGCTGTTATACATTCAACATATCTAACAATCTATTCCTACTAGACCAGGCAGAAATCGAGCGAAGTACTCTAAAACTGTATTTTTACATCCTAATGAAACCCTGACAATCACCACTTTTATCCATACATGTTCCATTTTGACTTGCCACAAACTTTCCTGGGAGTTTTGTACATTTTCACTCTACTCATATAAACTTCTAAACTTCTGGAAAACTACCATAACTTCAATATTTCCCTACAACCTTTTGCAAAACCGTCTCTTGTCAGACTCCACCAAGAGATAGTTCAGCATTAACATTGTATTAGCAGCATCCTTGTATACACGGTTTTGTTTACCCTGTTTATCATCTACCATGAATCAATTATGGAGTAACATGCATTAACATAGAGTTAAAGCAGTACACATAGTGTTTATTTCAATATTCATTTTTTGTAAACTTTTGAAATCATTAAACGTTGTAAAGCTTTCAGTGAACACAGCACTGTAGAAACAGGTGTCTCGGTCAAATGTGTAGATTTTCGTCTACTGTAGCAAAACCTCACATTTCAGGGTGACGATCAGGCGACACTAAAATGATATAACTGCTACAACCGAAAAACAAAAGATTTACAAACTCAATGATGTTCATCATAGAAATTAGCCTGTCTCAGACAAGTTTTGTTTTCGCGGGAGTTGTCCACCCGCGCGAAGCGGAGCTGAGCTCAGCTTCGCGTGGGTGGGTGGACAGCTCACGTGAAAACAAAGCTTGTGAGACAGGCTACATAGAAATGTACTCCAGAACTGAATGATGCCACACCTTACAACAAACACTAACAACTAGTCTGTGGATATCTGTAACTGACAACCAATGACATTTGGGTGGTATTGTGGTTGAATTTGGCAAATGCCACTCCTTCTAGAAGAATTCATGGAACTCAATGCATTGTCTGATTTAAGATTTAACATATAAAGCTATACCAGCAAAAGGTAGGCTTACCCTGGCTTGTAGGGACCACAGGGAAGGCATTATGACATAGAAGTGACACCATACTGCAATTAGCTCGAGGGAATTAAGCAACCACTTGATGACCAGCAGATGCCATAAAATTCGTAATACAGCAGCTTCGGATGACAAAGTTTGCCCCACATGAAATTGATTGGATACCATAATAGAAACACACTGCTACCATACCGTGTGCGTCTGTTGACAAACAATCGAGTGACGTACTTGTTGTGTGGTTTGGGATATTGTAAGGTATTTAATTTATAGTATCAGCACAACGCATCACATATCATGTATGAGATTGATTTGCATGAATTGATTCCCCGTAAAAGAGCAATCAAACTGCCCTAAAAGAGACCTAATCCTGTGTCGATTGGTGCCACTGGCGGTGTGATAGCTGTTGAATCAAGCTGGATATTCAGTGTTTCCATGCTACAAATTTTTGGCCTTCGAAGAAATTTTCAAAGAATGGGACCAAGGCAAAGAATGTCAACAGCACCCTTCACTCCAAAAAAGATAAATACAATGTTTATTCCCAGAAGTTTGGTCAATACGAAGGTCTTTCAAAGGATAGAAGCAGATAACTAAAAAAAATTTCGTGCGCAAGTCATAATTAGCAGTAAATATAATTCCTAATTAGTATAATTACTATAATATTCATTGTTTGTTATTAAACAAAAAAAAACAATAACCGTTTATTCACAAAAAGAATGCGCTAGGGCTTCAGCTTCGCGTAGTTTGACTAGAGCAGTTAGTAGAATTAACCGACACAAATGTAAGTTCTTGTAACAGGCTGGAAATCAGTCAATTTGTTTTTTGAAACTCACACCTTGTTAGATAAAAAATAATAAGGTTAACGACAACTGGAGCTTGATTGTGATTTAACCTGAGTTGCCAACGTCATGTAGCAGATTTTGCCGTCCACTACCTTCCGCTAGGGGGTTGTGCTGGCAGACGCACCGTCTGTGCAGCCACAGCAAGGCAGTCAGCCTCTTCAGGCCTGACAAGTGGTGGTCGACCTCAACCCAGAGGTGACCCTGTACCGAATCGGTACAAACACAGTGTTGTAAAGCGAGTGGCTAACTTTAACAACGATAGCAAGGAGCCCTCGGCTCAGACATACACAGCATAGTTTTGTGTGTATAGACCATTTATTCATTACAGAATAACAGGTAAAACTGGCAATACAAAGCAAGAGAACACACTCTTGCCATATCAGTAAGCGCAAAGAGTATGGGCAAACTTCTGCCTTTTAAAGGCAGAGTTGTGGAAAAATACCAGCCACGCACAGGAAGCATGGCAGGAAGTTATATGATATATAGCAACAATATAATACATAGTAAGTGGTATTGTCCAATAAGATAAAGCTAAACAAATTAAAGAACACTGGCGCCCATAGGTAGGGGCGGAGTCCATAGGCAACTTGGCCAGTGATTGGTAGGTATAGTCCTTGGGCGTTACATGGGCGTGGGTCCACTTTCCTCTACATCTAAGGGTAGATGGCCTTGGGAGGTGGCATCTGTAGTCTCTTAGGCTAGATTTCATCATCCTGGCCATGGCGGCCATCTTGTTGCCAATCCGGGATAGTTACCCAGGGTTGGTGTAGTAAATACTTATTGCTGAAGTGATTTATTATTAATAATAGTTGCTGTAACAGATGCCGGTCTTTGTCTGTCATAATCAAGGGAGGCATGCCCGTGGTAGCCACCAACAGGGGGACTTCTGCACGGTAGTGGTCACTGTATGTAGTCAGTAAAATCCACCACAGTCCTTGCAGGGATGTGTCTATCATTGATAAGACCTGGGGTTTATACGACTGTGATATACGTTACATGGGTCTTAAGGAAAAATACAACTTTGGAGGGGACACAGCTCCTTAAACTTTGTAGCATAGAAACACTGTCATTTTCAAAGGTGGCCAGCTGGATTGGCATTAAGGAAATGTTTTTTAGCAATTTATCAGCTTGTAAAGGCCTGCTGGACTAAACGGTAGTAAAGGAGATATTTGTGGCCTGTTGCTTACCAGAAGCCTCTCGAGTACATGCAAAATCAACTAGTTCGCCGCAAACTGTACTTTGGCGAATCAACCACTTGCATTAACTAAAAACTTTGCTGAAAGGTGTAATTATGTTGGGACAAAAACTAAACTAATCAAAATAAGTTTGATAACAGTAGTAATATATGAGCAGATCTCCCTACCAAGTGTTTTTTTGTGGATTAGACCTTGGAGGTTATGCAATGGGTTACGACGTTGGATGAATTCGCCGAGTTTATATTGTATTTTACTTGAGAGGTACTTGAGTGGCATTTGAATGGCATTTAAGTGGCATTTGAGTTTTTGATTATTTTTTTACTTATTTTGAACTTATATGGCATATAGATTTTGCATGTATGGCATTTGATTTTTTTGATAGTTTTAACATTGTATATAAATGAAAACGTGATAAGATTGTATGGTTATTGGAAGTTAAGATGTCGACAGAGGATGATGTTGAGATGAGACCGATGAATGAAGTTGATACTATTGATGGTACTGAACGTGATATGATAGATGTTTTACCGAGTATGAAGCGTAAAGCGTTGATAATTATGATAATTTTGGTATTTGTCGTAGGGCTTTCCACTTTTGGAGGTGTTACTGAGTTTAGTATGTATGAAGAAGCTATGGAAAAAATACAAAAAGCGAGAAACTCTCCTGTTGGAATCATAAATGAAACTACTGTTGATTGATGAACATCTTTTTATGATGAATGGGAAACCTGAAGATTATGACCCGAGGATGCGATCTCCTTTTACAGCAATGATTGCAGGACCAACTGGATCGGGAAAGACGCAAGCGATTTTTCGAATGATTGAAGCTAGTCAGACTATAGCACACCCTCCACCAACAGAGATTCACTACTGTTATGGAGCCTACCAAAAAGCCTTTGATGATGTATCAGGAGTGATTTTTCATGAAGGCATGATAGATATAACAGTGAGTTTTCCCAGAGATGGTAAAAATCGATGGCTAATAATTGATGATCTCATGGATGAAGTTTCTGGTAAAGCTGATGCTAATGCTTTGTATACAAAACATAGTCATCATTTGAACATAAGTGTGTTTTTTATTGTTCAGAATCTGTTTTTAAAAGGAAATCGTACAATTTCCTTGAATAGTCATTATTTTTTTCTTTTTAAAAACCCTAGAGATGCTTCTTCTATTTCCTATTTGGCTCGACAATGTTTTCCATCAAAAATAAAATATGTACAAGAGGCTTTTGAAGATGCGACAAAGAAACCATACTCTTATTTACGAATAGATACGACTCAACAAACGAATGATCAACATAGACTATTGGGAAATTTTACATCAGTTCTCCCTATGATATTATATGTACCCAAGTAAAAGGATATAAATACAATTACTATTCACTTCACCTCAATCATATTTTGTTATTCAACGACGCAACACGAAAGCATTATAATGTCTAAAGCTTTGGAGAAAAAATTAACAAAAAATGCAGCTGTGTTGTTATCGCTCAACAATACAACCTTTGCTATTCAAAAGTCTGTTATAGCCAAAGCCAAAAAGGAGTTTATTATGACTCTAATGGAATGTGCTAAAGCTATTATAAATGGAACGATACCATTGACATCATCTCAGTATAATGAGTTGCAGCGAAACGTGAAGGATATTAGCGCTTTAGTAAGAAAATCAACGTTAGATGATAAGAAAGCTGTATTGCAAAAAGGAGGATTTTTAGGTGCTCTACTAGGACCTATCATCAGCAATATAGTTCCTGGGTTACTTAAAAGTGTGCTAGGCGGAGGGAGAAGATAAAGATGAAACTCTCAACACGAATGATGCGAAATAGAATGGCGATTTTAGCTCTGGATGATCTGAGTAAGAAAGGAAAAATCGCTATAGTCGAAAAGGCCAACTCAGATTTGTTTCAATCATTGATAGAAAGTGTTAAAAATATTATATTAGGTAATGTTCCTCTTGATTCTGAGCAGTTTATTGAGTTGCAGCGTTACAAGAAGGAGCTACATAAACTTAGTGGTAGAGGGAGAGTTGATGATAAGCGTAAAATTTTGATTCAGAGTGGTAGAGGGAATCTTTTGGATGCTATTATAACACCTATTGTATCTGTTTTATCATCAATAAAAAGATGAATCGTCAGCCTTTAACATTCTCCAGACGTAATTTTATACTCACTGAAGATGAATACTATAGATTAACGGAAAGAAAGGATGATAAAACAGTGGTAAAGGAAGAGAAAACCAGACCTCCATTGTATTATAATCCTATGGAAGCTATAACAGTGAGAAATATGAAGCGAAAGCGAAATGATCTACTGGAAACGGCTTATGATTCTGACTTATCCTCATACGAAAAGTTAGATGAAAATGTTGAAAACCTACGTAGGTATTTGTCTGATGTCAAAAAGATTAAAAATAACCAAAACCAGACACAAAAGGATAGTTGGAATCTCATTAGGAAAAACAAGACAGAGTCTACTTTTCCTTTGGCCAATAGCACAGTTATTGATAATAAACCTAATGTCTTTTCACCAAATGTTGATAAAGACAATGAGTTAGAATCAGTGAAAGTGGTTGATGATGATGGTGATATTGGGATGGAATTAATAAAAGGAAGGTTGTTTGATACTGAAGACACAACCTTACTAGGAAGTACATTTCTTACTGATGGAGAAGATGAGCACGATAGTGAAAGCGAAAATTTAAAAGATTTTGAAAAAAAAGCAGCTGATTTAACAACAAAAAAGAGTGATCAAACGATCGCTGTCAGAATGTTGAATAATCTGAGTAAAATTGGTAGATTCGACTCGGAGAAGAACAGACTGAAAATTGGAGAACATTGGTTGAATCCTAGGACTTCCAAAACTTTACTACGAGACGTTCTAACCGAATGAGGTAAAATACAATCGGGAAATACCAATTACAGTAGATTTAAAAGCCTGCTAACTAATGAAGGAATCACAACTGTCAGAAAATCCCCGCATCGAACACGTACTCAGAAGAAAAAGTTGGTCGTTCCCGGTACTAATTCATGGACATCGACACGCTAAAAGAGTTGTATTACAATCCTGCATTACATACATCTCTACGAGGAGCTAGAGCTTTACTGAAAGCTCGTAGAAAACGAGAGGGAGAAAAAAGAATCCGTGAATGGTTGAGTGGTGAGGATGCCTACACGTTACATAAAAAAGTTGTAACCAAGTTTAAGCGCCGTCCTACAATTGTAGCTGGAATAGGGGAGCAGCTACAGGTAGATTTGATGGATGTTCGATCTCGAAGAGATGAAAATAATAATACAGCATTTTTACTGACTGCTATTGATTCTTTATCTAGAAAAGGTTGGGCTGTGCCGCTCATCAACAAATCAGGACCGGTAGTAGCAAGAGGATTGAGAAGAATACTAGAAGGGGAAAACTATAAAGCTTTACAATCTGATAAAGGTAAAGAGTTTGACAACGTCAATGTCAAGACTCTGCTGGCGGAAAAAAAGATCAAGCGCTTTACAACCGAAAATGAAACGATAAAGGCATCAATGGTGGAGCGTTTTAACAGAACTTTAAAAGAGAAGATATATAGATATTTGACATATAAAGATGACGATAGATACATTGATGTTTTACCAGAAATGGTTAATGCATACAACAACACAATTCATGGTGCTATAGGTATGAGACCAAATGATGTGAATTTTCAAAATCAAGAACTTGTATGGAATCGCGTGTATGAAGGAGGTGAACATAGTTTAACTCAAGAAGCAAAACTAAAGGTTGGGGATTATGTGAGAATAAGTAAGGCAAGAGGAGTGTTTGAAAGAGGATACACCCCGAATTGGACGATTGAGATTTTTATAATCACCGATGTACTTATTGATGAAAAACCTGTTGTATATAGGGTGAAAGATTTAGCTGAGGAGATGATTGATGGTACCTTTTACGAAAAAGAGTTGCAAAAAGTAAAAAAACCCACGATTTTCAGAATTGAAAAGATACTGGGAAGAAGAATGAGAAGAGGTAAAAGACAGATTCTGGTTAAGTGGTTAGGTTATGGAGAAAAGTTCAATGAGTGGGTAGATGAATAGTTTATAAGGAAACAACGCTTGATATAATCATCATACGTTGGGAAAATGTCGATGCTGATAACTTTACCCTCAAACTCTAGTGGTGAAGAGTTTCCTGATAATAACAATTCCGAATTTACAGTGAGACTGTACAAATATTTGGTTATCAATGGCGGTAAATGGGAGGTAGCTCTGCTAGATATGACTTATTCTAATAATTGGAAAAATGTTACCGAAGGGAAAATATATCTAGAAAAGACTAATGTCTCTGGTAAAAGCGAAAAGTCCTTCATCCTAATCGGTAATGGAAGATATGATAGTATAGAGGAGTTGGAGGAGATTATACGAAAGAGAATGAATGAAATGGATTTAGACAAGAAATTCACCATCTCCTACAACAAGATCACCAACACCGCTTTACTAACTAACAGTGATCCTGATACTGCCATAAGCTTTTCCAAAGATATAGCATATATTTTTGGATTTGAATCAAAAACTACATACCCTCGTGGTAGATACAATAATATCACACCCCCTGATATAAATTCCGGTTTAACATCCCTGTATGTTTATTCCAACATTGTTGATAATAGAATGGTAGGAGATACGAATGTACCTTTATTGAGAGTAGTTCCAGTTCAAGGAAAGAAGAATAGTGTTGTGTATCAAGAATTTAAAAATCCTCACTATGTTGATGCTTCATCACTAAATAGTGATATGATTAAAGTACTTATAACGAGTGACGACGGTCAACGAATACCATTTGATGGTGGAAAGGTTGTGTTGACGGTTCACTATAGAGAGAAAGAATTATAATGAGTTTGGTACGATACACCCCTGAGGATTCAAAAGGTTTTTTTGATGAGTACTACAAGATGCAAGCTGGAAATGGAATTGGAGTGTATAGTGGACGACGAGTGATGCCTAATATGAGAGGAAATGGACTTGGTAGTATTTTTTCAAGTTTACTTAAATCTGCAGCACCAATGCTGAAAAGAGGAGCAATTAATTTGGGGAAAAGAGCATTGTCTGTAGGTGGAAATGTAGCGCGTGATGTCATCGATGGTCAAAGTTTTGCAGCGTCAGCAAAGAAGAGGGGATTGGCAGAGTTGAATGATCTGGGGGGAGATGTGCTCCATGCAGTCCGTCCAGATAGAATGAAAAGGAGAAAAACAAGAGGTGGAAAGAAGAGGAGAGGTGTTGGTAATCGTGGTATATTTTAATAGCAGTAGAATCCGGTATAAAGACAGATGAGCTTGATATCTATATTCATTAAGCGGTAACGCTTCAAGCATTCATCACTCGCAAAAGATGGCTAGCCTAAATGGAACAACAGGTAATAAGTTGGAAGGTTCTTCCTACAACATAAATCCAACGTTGGATGTATTTGCTACGGAACCAACAAACATATCGGTAGAAAGATCGGAATATGTTGTCATCAGACCTGATAGGTTAGATCCTTATGGTAGTATTGAGTTAACCTTGTCAGGGAGCACTGAACATTACACAGATCTCTACAACTCGTTTCTGCAAGTTGAAGCCACGGTTGTTCAAGATGATGGAACAGATATTGAGGGTAATGATGATGATGCAGTTGTGTGGATGGGGGATTCAATGCATACATTATTCAGCGAGTTGAAAATGTCGATAGAAGGAACCACCGTTGAATACGCTAACAACTACGGTTTACGCTCCTACTTTTCACAACTACTCGAAAACAGTGCAGAAAGAAAGAAATATCAAGGTAAGATGGAAGGATGGTTGTATGATGATTCAACTAGCAAAGACGCTACTGATCACAAAACCGCTGATAAGAAAAAGAGGAGAGCTCTAATCATAGGTGGAAAGACAATAGAATTAACTGGAAAACCTCATCTCGCATTATTTCAGCAGAAAAAACTAATAATACCAGGTCCTACTATGCAGCTGGAGTTTGAGCGCGCCTCTGCCAAACTAGCTTTGTTTGCTGCGGATGAGACGCCTGCAGGAGGGGCAAAGATTAGAATTGATAAATTTGAACTTCATCTTTGTAAAGTTAAGGTGAATCCTACAATTCAAAACTCCCAACTCAGTTTGGCATTGGAAGGTCACAACTACATTTATCCTGTTGATCGAAAACGGATAAAACTATATGGAATTCGTGCTGGTGTTGCGCAGATCGACATCACTTTGGAAGAAAACAAACAAAAACCTAAACAAATTTATTTAGGTTTAGTTGATCACAACGCAATGAACGGACGTTTCGCCTTGAATCCATATAGAATGCAGCATGCTAGTGTTGATAGTATTGTATTGAGAGTTGGTGATTGTCCAATTGGAAGGAGATTTGAACCAAATTATGCTAGAGGAATTTTTGGAAGAGAATATCATCAGTTTCTACACGCTACCGGAACTTTGCTTGAAGGCGATAGTCTTGGTATTACGAAAGAACAATACCTTGATGGTACTACACTTTACAGATTTGATTTGACTGGTGATTTTCTTAAAGAAGGTTTTCACTCTATGAAAAATGTCACAACAAGTGTGGAAATTCGTTTTAGCGCTAACACGACGGATGGATTATCCCTGGTAGCATACTTTGTAAAAGACGGTGTGTTGGAGATGGATAGCATTCTTCAATTAACTATCGGAGGAGACGCAGTGCTTTAAACAGAAAGTTACAGATGAACACCATACAAATTCATTCGATCTTATCTTCAGACGTTTTATGTCAAAGCGTAGGGATTCATGTTGGAGCTAGAGAACAGTTTTGGAAGCAAATTTGCAATTTTCCAACAGGATGTTTCGTATTCAACACCCATTATTCTCATCAACCCGGAGAGCATTGGTTGGCTGTGTACGCTAATGATTCAGAGGTGGATTTTTTTGACTCGTTTGGACGTTCTGTTTCCTTTTATCCGGATGTAAATGAAATACTAAGTATTCATGGAGGATATGAAACGATACAAAGTAATGAAACACAACTACAAAGTTTTTTGTCAACTGTATGTGGCGATTATTGTGTATACTTTTGTTTACTGAGAAGTAGAGGGTGGAGTATGGATGAAATTGTTAGAAGTTTACGAGATATAGGAGATAGTGAGATGAGAGATCACTCAATACGGAGATTCATCATACAGACATATCCTAACTTCGAGTTCATTCAAGATAATGCAGTAGAAGGGATAGATGGAGTACATATACAAGGAACTAATTTACTAAGTAAATTGTTAAAATAGATTATTATACTTGATTTTTTATTTGTTATAATAAATAAAATGAATAAAATACAACTTATCTCATTATTTTGCGCTAAACACTACAGAACCTATAAAAACTATTATTTTGTAATGTTTCAAGCAAGAAATAAATAAGTTCTTCTCATTTTCTTCCTCAGGAGCGCTCTTTAGCTATATCTAAAAGACATAGTAACTAATGACTCTATCATACATAGTTATATGAATTAATTTCACAAAAAAATACTTCGGCGCTTCTTTTTTAAAATAGCTATAAAACTTACCATCATCGAAGATGAGTCACATCCTTTATGTTATCGATTAAGACTTCGATGTACTGTTCTGGACAATTCTCTTTTTCATTTTCATCAAAGTAGGAGAGACAGGTGTGTTGCAGCGAAGTATCAAACAGTTCTGAGGTTTGAATGAAAGCTTGACGAGCCGAGAGTAGAACGATATCATAGGAAATCATGTTGTTCGTATTTTGTCTTAGTCCTTTGAATACGATTACACCGCTTTTTTCAGCCACCACAGATGAAGCTATTTGAGCAGGGATGCTAAGATCTCCAATCAATAGCTCTCCATTCACCATGCATCTGTAATTAGCCACTATAATATCGGCAGTCTTGTTCCAACGAGTATCACATTTTCTTAGCATTCCAGGATTCTCATAAGCTATAACACTTCCTGTAGGAAAATCGTGTAGGTGAGCGACAGTGAAATAAGCCTGTATTTGTCTCAAACTCTTGTTGTACAATGAGTTGAATGGATCTTTGATCTTTCGATTACACCCTTGAGATTCAGCAGTACGAAAAATCGCATCTCCTGTCTTTCCTTCACCCATATAAATTAAAACAATTGGACATGTTTGCTTAGCTTTATTAACGAGCAGTCCTATTTCGGTTGAAACATCACTCTTCACCCGAGTTCTCTTTTTATCCTTTCGGTAGTTGTAAATGATGACACACTTTGATTCATCACGGAATTCAACAGACAACACCTCCATAACCGTTGGTACTGGTAGTTCGCAGATTTCCATGGACTCTTCAAGTTTTTCTAGATTATCTGGAGAGAGAGAGTTTATTAACCCGGCGCTCTTGTAGGTGAGAGTAGTTAGTTCATTACTTCCAGCATCTTGAAAGGGTATTCTGGCGTGACGATAAAGCGTTTTGTCTCCAACGGTCGACAAAGCTGGTTTTTTGCACTTCAAGTCAGTTTCAATATCATCTTTTGTCAAATCAATGAAAGATCGTTTCCTCATCGATGTTCTTTTTGAAGACAGCTTGTTAGTAGGAGATGTGAATGAAGTAAAATCTTGTTGGGATTCTGGTTCATCAACCACCAATTGACTTTCTGCCATATCAAAGATAGGAGAAGGTGATGGGGGAAGGGTTTGCTGGGATTCTGCTTCTTCATTCATCGGTTGACTTCCTTCGTCTTGAGTATTCATTCTAAAAAAACAAAACATTTTGTTTAATTTTTCGTAATTAATTTTAAAAGATCATAAAGATCATAAACCTTCAGCTAGTAGTGTTAGCTAACAAAAAATAAATATTTTTACTCTTACCTTTATAAAGAAGATGAGCTCCTAGTTGTTGCAATGAAAGATTTAGTAGATGTTGCTTCTCCGCTAGCCGTTGTAGAACTGGATGCTTTCTGTGTGAAAACAGTGGCTCTTAAATAGGTAAAGTTGCACTGATTAAATCCTATGAATCAACATTTTTTCACGCGAATACATCCCAATGCTTTCGCGGGAATAAATAATTTATATTCACGCGAATGGAAACCGTTGCTTTCGCGGGAATAACAATTTTATTTGCACACGAATACAAACCAATGCTTTCGCGGGAATAAATAATTTTGTTTCACGCGAATAGAAACCGTTGCTTTCGCGGGAATAAATATTTTATTTTCACGCGAATACAAACCAATGTTTTCGCGGGAATAAATAATTTATTTTCACGCGAATGGAAACCGTTGCTTTCGCGGGAATAAACATTTTATTTTCACGCGAATAGAAACCAATGTTTTCGCGGGAATAAATAATTTATTTTCACGCGAATGGAAACCGTTGCTTTCGCGGGAATAAACATTTTATTTTCACGCGAATACAAACCAATGTTTTCGCGGGAATAAATAAATTATTTTCACGCGGATGGAAACCGTTGCTTTCGCGGGAACAAACATTTTATTTTCACGCGAATACAAACCAATGTTTTCGCGGGAATAAATAATTTGTTTTCACGCGAATGGAAACCGTTGCTTTCGCGGGAATAAACGTTTTATTTTCACGCGAATACAAACCAATGTTTTCGCGGGAATAAATAATTTATTTTCACGCGAATACAAACCAATGCTTTCGCGGGAATAAACATTTTATTTTCACGCGAATACAAACCAATGTTTTCGCGGGAATAAATAATTTATTTTCACGCGAATACAAACCAATGCTTTCGCGGGAATAAACATTTTTATTTTCACGCGAATACAAACCAATGTTTTCGCGGGAATAACTAATTTTATTTTCACGCGAATGGAAACCATTGCTTTCGCGGGAATAAAAATTTTATTTTCACGCGAATACAAACCAATGCTTTCGCGGGAATATATCATTTATTTTCACGCGAATGGGAACCGTTGCTTTCGCGGGAATGAAATTTTTTATTTTCACGCGAATAAAACAGGGATATTTCACGCGAATAACACTATTCAGATAGAGTTTTCGCGTGAGTGTTTTTAATGGCTATAAGCTAAATGAGTAGGAGTGGCTTATACTATATAAGAACAGCTCTCTCTGCATAGAAATCATTCTCTCCAACAATAAAACATCGACTACTACAGCTGATTTCATCAACTACTACAACTGATTTCATCAACTGCTACAACTGATTTCATCAACTACTACAGCTGATTTCTTGGTGATAAGGTAAGAATTAATAGAAAAATTATTTAATAAAAGTTAAAATGTAATTATTTTACAACACTGTTTAATCATCATATACTAATACTTAACATTTTTATTTTAGTTCATTATGAGTTCAAAAAGATACACAATCAAAGACTACCTTCCAAAGATATATCATAGCTATATTAAAGAAAATGTTGAAGTACAGGAAAAGATTGGATATCGCTTGACATTACAAGCTATATTATTATGTATGACACAGCATTTGCTAACTGTAGCTTCTTTACATGGAGAACTTTCACCGATACAATACCGACCATACACTACACATAAATACGTTGACAATTCAGTAGAAATATTTAAGCATATGACTAAACACAATTTTCAAACAGTTGTAAAAATGTCAAAAACTGTCAGTATTAATGATTACTTAAAGAAAATTCAAAGAAAAGTGTGGAATAAAGAGCTCACTCAAAAATTGATTTCAATACAATGGACTACTGAATTATTATATCATTTTCAATCAGATATATGTAGATACATACAAACGGATGAAAATCTCTCATCATCCATTTTTTCATTTGAAATGATATTGGAACTATTTCAAGCTTACAATATTTAATATGTTCTCTTTATGTATCCCTACTTATTATACAATAAATGTATATATTCACATATTGTTTCATTTTTTAATCAATGTATTTATTCAATGTAGATGTATCTCCTCTCTCCTCTCTCTCCTCTTTTCCTCTCTCCTCTTATTATGTAATAAATGTATATAGTCATACATTGATTCGCTTTTAATCAATGAATTTATTCAAGGTAGATACATCTCCTCTCTCCTCTCTCTCAAGATGCTATATGAGCTCGAGTTATGAAAAGAAATTATCAAAACTTAAATGCCATACATTCAAAATGTATATACCATATAAGTTCAAATTAAGTAAAATAATAATCAAAACTCGAATGCCACTTAAATGCCACTCAAATGCCACTCAAGTACCCCTCAAATAAAACACAATATAAACTCGGCGAATTCACCCAACGTCGTAACTCATTGCATAACCCCCAAGATTTAATCCACAAAAAAACACTTGGTAGGGAGATCTGCTCATATATTACTACTGATAACCAAGTAAGCAATTACTATCATACAATCTCCTTCGCCTGGTTTTCAAGATGGCGTAATAGATTCAGTAGAAATTAACAAACCATACATTATCAATGAAATAGCAAAGTATACGTTATTGATTGCCAAACCCATCAGCAATCAGCTACGAGTTGTCAACCTAAAGTCAAAGTCGGTTTCATCAATATGCACAGAAAACAAAAATCTTCAAACAAAACTAAAGGTGTAGTTGTCAGTTACCACAACCATCATCTCTGAAATCTTTCCCTGGATTTATATTTATTGGTACTAACAGACCAGAGATAAGATAAGTTTTTACATGGTAAGTTTATCAAAGAGGTCTTACGAGCTCCAAGAGGTCCACAATAGTTTGCCGTTATATCCACCAAAAACTACAGCACACTTCATCATATGGTGACGAAAATCATTTTGTTTCCAGCTCCGCATCATTTACGTGGTAGCTTTTCACAGACGCTCCTGTTCCCAACAAGATAAGATATAAGCTAAGACCTCTATTGTCACACAGCAGCACCACGAAGACCACTACGATCAGCGATGGTGTGTAAACATAGTATAGAAGCCATGTAGGATTATTATGTCACATGAGAAATGTTCCATTGCTACAATGGTGTATTGTATTTACGTTATTAAATAATATATGTTCATTCATGGTAGACAAATCATCTTTAGCATTGTCAGAGAGCTCAGGCTCACAAAAAATGACTATCGGTCAGTGCCATTGCTACTTCAGCTGTGGGTGGTTGTAATTATCATTGCACTTTCAATTGTTTTCACCATCAAGCATGTTCTCAATGTTCTCTCAGAGGTAACATTGTTTTACTTCAAGGTATTTGTTTAACTAGACGCCAAGAAAAACTGAATGCAACTAATTTAACTTTATTTTACAGAATTTCTTCAACACACAATCAACATCATACTACAGAAAGCTCAATCGACAACTTTCAAGTGATTGATCAGAGATTAAAGTAAAAAAGTAGGTTGGGTCATCAATAACGGTAAAATAACCACGATAAGCTTTTTTTATCCGATAACTTATCATTAAAAGAAATATGTTTTTACCATCAACATAAACGTATTAAAAACATGAAAGACCCAGGTATTAACTGCAATTTTGGTTTCATTGCATGCTTTTTTCTCCTGTTTTATAAATCCAATTGTCTGAAAAGAATAATTATTCGAAGTGAGTTTAGTTGGTCATTTTGATCAATTAGTCGTACATCAAACTGTAAGTAGCACTTCATAAGTACTGGAGGTGTTGTGCCTCTGGAATACTTTAGGCATTGGGACATAATTCACATTTCTAATGCATGCATAAGCCGGCCATGCTAGTGATATTAATACATTCAAATAGACACACAAATGCCAAATTTGTGTGGGCTGTGCCAATAAAATACAACCCCAATTAAAAAATTATATATATATTTCAATCCAAAATATGTGGCCACAATATTTGACCAGAAAGATGATTTTTAAAACCAAATACAAAATTAAGTCTTGATTTTAAAAATGTTGTTTGTGCTAATGCATGTCATAAAGATGCTGAAATTACGCAATTATGCAAAAAGGCACAATGCCATCACTAAGTAGACTTTTCCTGAATATTGAAGTGCTATCTAGGGTCTGGATTACGTAATTGGCAGTGAAAAACCTTGCATCGTTTTACATTTTTCTCCTTTTAACTGAAGTCGTCTTTGGAAAAAGTTTTTACCTCTTTTCCACCTGGTTTGCTACCCCAATAAAACTTGAAAAATGCCATGATTTTGCTCGAACAAAATATACGCCAAGAAACAGTTAAAATTAAATTTCCTTATTTATCTTTAAAAATTTAAAATGCCAAAAAAAAACACCGCTTTCTAATAGGATGAAAAATAACGACAACGAGCCCAAAGTAGAATTAGCAGAAGGTTACTATTAGCCAACCATTTCCAACACGTATCAGCATTCCATGTCTAAATGAATTGTAACTGTCACGCTGTGTGCTAAGCATAAGTTTTAAAACCGACAAGTTTATTTTGCTAAAAAATTGTCTTTCTGAATCAAACCATATGTTAGCATGGCGCGCCATATTAAGCAAGGACAAAAACTATAAATTGTTTTGTGCTGTAAAATTGATGCATTTATCGCAGCCATCTGTTGAAAAGCAGCAAATATTCCAAAGTTATTTGCTTGTTCAGTATACAAGATATATTTCAACTAAAAAAAAATTAAATATAGGCCATTGAGTTGTTGGATTTAATAAAATAGTCGGTCCCAAATCCAAATTGCTGGCAGTTGCATTTTTTTTTGTGACTTTACAGCAACAGAAAAATTATCGAAACTTGTGAAATGCTTTCGTTCAACTTTGTAGGCATAAAGCTATTGTTATAGGGAAACTATGATTGTCCTCTCAGCCAATGTTTCAAACCATCAAAGCTTAGGAGCTGATGTGGAGGCACCAGTCTCCTGCCACCAGTGAGCTAATAAAACCAGTTATGACAAGGAAGGAGATGGCATATATGGAGTTTGATAAAGAAAGCTCTGCTCATGAAATAATAAATAAATAACATTACCGTTAACATCATTGACAGGCTGCTGCAAACGTGTATGTTTTATAAACTTGTACAGGTTGTCTAGTATTTTCTGTTCATGCATTTATGTCATTATTTACGAGTTTGGGTCATCTATTTTTTTCATGCTCCAAAATGATTTGAAAGGATTACAAATGCTGCTTTCTGACACCCGCTAACTGATTGCATCAAGAAACAAAAACCACAAGATACAATAAGTTTCATTTGGCTGAAGCAATTTTCTCTTATCCATTAAAGTAATTTTAACAATAGCAGTGAGCTAGAAATTGAATGAACCGTGCTGTAGTAGGGAGTATACTAATATACAGTATGGAAATGCTCAATTAGAAGTTGTCTCCTACTGCTGTTTTTTGAGTCATAACCATTAATAGAAATTTTCACATTCTGATTATTTGCAAAATTGAAGTTTTATTACTACCTAAAACACCCTATACATTTTTTCATTGGTAATTAATTACATGGAGCTTTCCTTCCTGAATGTTTATAAAAAAAAACCAAGTACAGCTAAAATCTGGCAATAGCATCAATATTATGACAAAAATGTTTTGTGCGGCCAATATTGCACAAACAGTATTTGTTTTAAATGGAAAAGTGACTTCAAAGTTTTGAAATATAAAGAACATTTCTATAATTAATTATTTCAGGGGAAAAATTTTTGCCTACGTTAGATCTGTGGTGCAGCTAATTTTGGCTTCTGCAAGAAAATAATTGAACTTGAACTACTTGCTACTTGTAGGATACAACTATTAAAGAGAACAATGAAGATTAAAGAGTACCTCGTCAATTTTTGTAACATGTATTAGCCTTTGATGCAAACAGTACTTCATAAGCTAAATTTCCGACAAATACCAATAGTTCAGGAAAACTACTCAAAAGTGCACAACTGAATACATGCTCCTTTTTCATATTATGCAACAAAATAGCTTCAGGTTTTCTATATCTCATTGTTGCAGTAAGAAAATCAGCAGTAACAAAAAGAAAGTGCAAATAATGTGGATTATTAATTCAAAAGTCATCAACATGCACAAAGCACATGGACAGGGTTACTAATTATATTGAATAAACTATTCAAGAATGAAGCAGTTAAAGTCCATTTATTAACTTTACAGTAAAGAAAACTCCTATAGTAATACAAATATTCGATTCCTCATCTTGGAGTTGTCTACCCTGGTTATATAATTGTTTTCTATTTTACCACACTATTACAATATTTGTTTACTGTTATAATGAGGAAGAAGCTCAAGTGGGCAAGCAGTGACTCACAGGTGGTTGCTGGTTTAGATGTTGATATTGCTCATCTGAACAGTCTTACTATTATGCTAATAATCAATACTCAGTGCTTGCGTCAACCTCCAATTGTTCCAAATCCTGTATGCGAGATTAAATCTTGTTAAGTGCCTGGTTGGTGGTGCAGTGACAAATGCTCATTACAACACATTCTGTGCATCATACATGAGATAAAACATCAGTTCATAGCAACATCCGCATGAAGTAAGGAGAAATGCCCAAATCATGGCTACAATTATCAGCCACACTTCAACAACACAGAAGCTAGAGAATTATTTCATGTGTTTACGATAGACAAATCCAGATCAGTTGGTGCAGGTAAATCTATGCATTTCAGAGTTTTAGTGTCATTAAGCCAAACCGCAAACACCGCTATAATGGTGGTCACAGTGGTTTAACAAAATCTTCATAACTGAAATTACATCACATCACGCAAACAGGATTATATTATTCATCAACTTGTGCTCTGATTTAGCTAAGTGCTAAGGTTATTCTCTGATAGAATGATGGGCATAAGCTGCAATCAATTATATGTGCACTTTTTGCATACATGGGTGCTTTAGAAGGCTGCTTGGAGTAACCTGGAGGAGCAGCGAGGCCACCAGTGTGGGTAACTTGACCAATAGAGTAACGGAGACCTTGCACAGTTTACAGAAGTGGCAATGTTGATGTTTCCTAACACTATGTAACAACTGAGACAATCTAAGTAGGGAACTTTTTACAAGTCTGCTGAGCATCAAGATAGAAAAAAAGGAAAATAATTATTAAGTAAAAGCCAATCAGAGCTTCGGAGCTTAACAAAAATCAGTGCAAGCCGATGCACATACACACCAGTTCAGGTAAGATTCCACATGACACACATAAACGAGGGAGATTTTTATATATATTTATGTATCAAATGTAAGCAGGTGTGTCTGCATTACACACACCAGTCTTCTCTAGCAGTGGTAAAACCAACATATGAGTGACTGGTTGTTGCCAAGTTCATTGATAATGAACTGTATTTGGTACACTGGCACAGGTAACATGACAATGCCAGTACTGGGCCAGTATAGAGCTGTGCTGGGCCGATATGGACCCTTGCAGGGCAGGTAAAGCTGGTGCAAGATGGCTGCCTTGGGCTAAAATTAGCTGTAGATTTTCAGAAGGCTGAGACCAAGACTTAGTTATCCTCGAACCTAAGGAAGAGTGGACCATAAGCTATATAAAGCCCTAGGACTTGTTAAAAGATGGGAGTGTTACCATATAAACATACAATTCGTTACCTCCACCAATTAACTCTAGGCATTACCTATATTTAATCCCTTGCATTGCCATATAAGTACACATTAGTTGTCACATTTACTCCCTGCATGTCTTGTTGGTTTTCTTGTTATATAAGACATGCATTTCCTGTGATCCAGCCGATAAATAGCCGGACTTTTACCGTAGGTATTGCACTTGTCTAGATGTAATGTACACTTACACTCACCACATTTACCCTCTAGTGGATTTTCACTGTAGTGTAGTAAGTAGATTATGTGGGTTGTACTACCGCTTATACCGAACTGATAGGTCTGAATTGAGCGCTTTAAATAATTGCTCAAGTCTAATGACCAAGTGGCACTGATCATACCGGTAGAGTGTCTTCTCTGGAGAGGTACAGTACTTGATCATAGCATCATTTTCTAGTTCACAAGACCAAAATCTACTACAAAACCTATCCCAGCCTGTATATGTTGATTTGCCTCATGTCTTGAGCAGCAGTCATCTTTTTTGGTACTGAATGACTTAACTGAATTTATGACGCAAGTTTCAACATTCCAAAACGGTCATATTTTGCTGGAAACATATTTTCTTAATGTTCGAGATCCTTATGCCATGTTCAAGTTTAGCCGCATGTTCTTATTGCATCAAAACCTTGACATATTTTGAGTTTAGGCATCGGTTTAACATGCTGCTTCAGTGATTTGCAGCTTTTTTTTTGAACTGATGTAGCGTTGAAGGAAGTACAGAAAAATGGAGTGCACGCAGCCTAAAAACAATCAAATCTTATCTAAAAGTTTGTTTGCAATCCTAGAACTAGTTTATAGTGCAGCACCAAGTGCATGGGCTATTAACAGATCAACAACACTTTTTGAAGTATTGTTGCTTTTAGAAAGCAGATTAATAATCTAAGCATTTAAAAGTTCAAAAATATGTCATTCAGTTATCCACCAAATGACGGTATAAATTTAACCCTAAACTATGGGCATACTAATCCTGCATATATTTATGTGCATGTCACATGATTGCTTGAGTGCATGTATAAGTGACGTGAGTGATAATGCTCCTATTGATTGAAAAACAGTTTATGGATTACACGAAAGCTGCATTACACTAGAGAGATTGTTTCACCATAGCACTTAATGGCAGCACACACTGTTACAAGTTTTACACTGTTGCAACCCATGCGGTTTTTGAGATTGCAACTTTGGAGTTGCCCAACCATCATAGCTAATATGATTTAATGCTTTCCTGTTTATGCAGTTGGATTGACGAGTTGTGATTTAATTGTTAACAGTCTACTACCAGGTAGTAGTTCTTTATGCATCTAATGCTTTTTATTTATTTGTTATTACTATTAAACAATAATAATAATAATTATCAAATGTTGACGAAAATTTTAAAATAAATCTGATGCTTTTTCATGTTTTCATTCAAAATAATGACAAAAAATACCCCGAATATGAAACAATTACTATGATTAAACCTACAAAGTTTGATTAATTCGATAAAAAAAACTAGTAATGCATAATATTAACAGTGCTGGTAATAATTCATTGTTTAATAATAATCTTACCATCTTATAACAATCATTGCTTACATTATATCCAGGATTGAGTAGAAAACTATATATAAGTATATAATAGAGCAACACAATTGGTCGAATTGTGTCATGTGGTTGTAAAATCACTGCAACTTGACGCTCAAACTCGTCACTGATGGGTTGCTATGTCTCAGCCCGCGACAACCCTTTCACAAAGTTCTTCAACAAGATGCATAGACCAACTTCAAAGGAGAGTCACCTAGTGTAAACACTAGTTAACAAGCATACATAAATTATTTAAAATCTAAAATTTTTATGCTGAATCAATGTTGTCTGATTATAGATCACTAAATACAAATTTAAAACATAACCCAGCACAAGCTATTTGCAGTAACTTCAATTGCAGCACCAACATTTTTTGCTTATATACTTCGAAAAGGTACGTGTAATTGATAAAGAGGCATAGTTTTATTTGCCTCATTCACAATTTGTTCAGAGAAAAACCTGTTTTATTACCTTATTATATTTACAACGCCACAAATTTAATTGAATTTAATCAAGTTAGAAAAAATGAGAGGCATATTGTAAATTATCATGCTGCTCAACCATTTAGCAGTTGCTTACTATTCCAAGGACTATTTGCTCAATGGCACACATACACCCTTGCATGGGAAAAGATGCAAATCTGTTTGTCAATTATTAATCGGATGAAGCAAAGTGGCTTTTAAACGGATCAGAGTGCAATGATTTACTAGCTTTCTGTAACCATGACTACTAAGTCACTTTCATTTAACCTTAGCACTTAGTATCACGTCGCTTGGCTGATTGGAGAACGAAGGAACGAGAACACCGTAGAAGGCAGCACCTGGTACAAGGGCTGGATTAATTCAGTTCTAAATCAGTTCACTTCGAGACCATGGAATTACTGATCACCATTATATTTATTGTTTCGGTGAGTTTTTTGTCGTGATTTAATTTTGATTTTTTTTTGTTTTAAGAAGAATCTCTTTGATGAGGTAAAAAATTCAGCTGGCTAAAACAAGTGTGGCTATGAGTTTAGTGTCAGGCCTGTGGTACCATTCATAGAATAAATGGATGGCAGTCAAATGGACGTTTTTTTTAAATAGACTACCAATTATTTTCTATATACAGTGATTGAAGAAGTGCAAAATCTTTGCCCAAGCTGCTTCTACTAGTTCATCAAACAATTCCAAATTTTCAGCAAAAAGGTGCTACTCTAAAGCGTGAGTAGGTTAATGACTGAAATTTTCCAAATTATGAGTGGTATCCAGTGAAAAGCGACAAACCCGTAGAGGAGGGCTTTTAAAAAACACGAAATTTCTGAGACAGCAATAAAACTTTTATATGATAATTTAAAGTTTTCTAAAAGTTGGAATAACTTTGTATAATGCATTTATCGGAATAAGAAATCATCATCTATCTAAAAGACTATTTGCCACTTTCTGTAAAATCTCTCGGTGGCATTTACGGAAATATAGTTAAAAATAATTAAAAATTTTTCTCGAAGACAAGACGCTGAGCAAACACGGGTTGCTTGATTGATCAGAATGAGTGTTTACTTTACACCAATCAAGGTGAAAATGGTGAACATAATTTTGGATAAACCTTTTATCCAGCTTCCAATTTAAACTTTCAATAACCAATGATTATATCTTCTTGCAGATGAAGGAAAGCTTGGAAGCTGGTGCAGCAAATGACAGCCGTGCCATATACCTAACTCATGGAGATGAGTAAGGATTATTAATTATTGCAATTGTGGTTTTAGAATTCCGGTTTAACATTTACAGTCACTTAGTAACAAATAATCCTGTGTAATTGTAACATCCTTGTAAACTGCTGCAGATTTAGCGGTTCTCTCAGGTTGATTTGCTTAGTGAGTAAGCAAATTTATTGCGATAGTCAGAGTTGAAAATATTTTTGCGCTACCCAATGCATGAAACTTTGACTTTCAGTAGCACTCGTTATAAATATATTACAGGAAAAATTGAAAGAAAAACCCAAATTTCTTACTATTCATCAGAGATGAAATCGTATTTTTTTCCAACTACAGCCTAATCAAAAATCAAAAACAAATCTAATTATTTGACCCTATAAGAAGTAGCTAGATACAGAAATAACGATAATGTCGTTGTTTATTAACATTGCAAAACTTGTGAATTTTGTTTTTTTTTGTATAGAATAAACGTTGGAGAGCTCTTACCTTTTGAACAGGCCCCCACAATAGAGAAAGCGGTGTGGCACATCGAGGAAGACATCACTCAAGCAAAGAGGTACCTGATTGCAGATGGGTCGGCTCTGAAAGTATTTTCTTATCATTATGGACCTATGCGGGAATATACCATATCGGGGGTGAGCACTGAAGACTCCTATCAAGAAGGAGTTCAGAATGAAGCCTTGTTCAGCACGATAACTGGCTTTGTGCAACTGGATAATAGACTCGTATTAGTGGTTGACTCGGGAAACCACTGCCTGCGACTAGTAGACAGAACTACATCTAAGACTTCAAGGTACACTGGAGTTTGTGGTAATGCAGGATATGAAAATGGAAACGGCTCAATAGCCAAATTCAGCAACCCACGTCAACTGGCCAAACAGAGTGATTGGATTTATGTAACTGATTTCACCAACAGAGCTATTAGAAAAGTAAGCCTTTTGGATAATGAAGTCGTAACCTGGATCACACTTCCTGAAAAGCCGATAGGCATCTCCTCACACCGAAATGGGCTATGGTTTTTTGTCACCACGCAATCACAGGTGCTAAAGATATATGTGAACACAGGGGCAATAACGAGTTTTATCCAATCAACGTCACCGGGATTCAAAGATGGTGCGTTTGATCAAGCAATGATTTCACCTTATGCAGTATTAAGCGTTGGTAGAAATGATCTCCTGATATCAGAGCCTGCTAACAACCGCCTACGCTTGATCAACACCTACCAGTCCATTGTGTCATCAATCTGCATTGGACAAAAAAATTCTTCAGTTGTGCCATCCAACATAGATGAATGCCGCTTGGAACAGCCACTTTCTATGTTACCAATCATGGGGAGATTCATAATGATCGGTACTAATACAACTGAGATGAGACTTCTGAAGTTTTGGAGTGAGTTGTTTTTATGTTTTAATACATAGATTTATGATCTGCACATTGAAATCAACAAAAACCAAGTTTCTAATGTTCATGCTTTCCTAAAACCCCATAAGTTAAGTTACTTAATATTACTTTAAAGCTCTCAGATTAATAAGGTGTTTGTCAAAAACTGCTTCACTTGTAGATCCAAGTGCACAGAGACCATACAAACGTAGGTCTTCTCGTCCACCTCCCTCAAGACCACCACCTCCTCCACATCTGTGGGGAGAACAAAGATCACAACTGCCACCAGTCACAACACCAACTTTTATAACCAAAACACGAAAAGGTGAACAAACATCTGATGAGCAGACTGAAATTTTAAATAAATATTTTTATCTCCGACTAAATGTTTTTTGATGCAAGATCAAACAGAAGAGTATTTACTATTAACCATATGCTAGAATGATGAGACAAGTTCTTTAACTTATGCCTACCGGGTTATTCGACTTAAATGCTGAGCTGCATAATGTGCAACATAATATGGCTTGTACGCAAATATTTTCAGACATCTCTAACTATGATAACAGGTAGTTCAATAAAACTTTCAATTATAGACTATCGGTCCAGACCAAATCAAGAGGATACCACTGTCACACTGAACTCATCACTGAATCACATGGTTGCTATAGCAGGCATAATCACAGGTGGAATTGTCCTTCTCTCAATTATTTCTGTCATTGCAGGAGTGGTCACGTGTAATAAGAAACACAGGTAACAAGTGGGAAAATGACTGCATGTAAAAGAAACTATTTATTTTGATTTAAATAACGAAGTTCGCTGAATGGTAAGGATGATTTTACTTTTAGGAGGCTTTCAAACTCAGAAGCTGACACAAAGAAAGATTTAATGGAGATATCAGATTTCGAGAAGCCATCCATAAAGAGTGAGTGTACATTAAAAAGAATTGGTTAGACTTCAGCACATTCAAAATACATAGACAGGGATTAACTGTTACTACTTGGGATTGCGCAAGACCAGAATGAGGTGCCTCGGTAACAAATGGCATGTTACCTCAGCCATCCTACATAGTGCTCCCAGAAATCCATCATAAAAAGGATTACCACAGATTGTAATCAACAAGCTTAGAATTACAATGACAAGTCTACTTTGAATAACATTCTCATCTTTTTTTCTCACCAATTTATATCCTTTGACATATAGCAGCACAAGTCTGATATGTGCAGATGTAGTTTATGCTATGAAAAAGTTGTCAAAATTGCAGGTGTATCAAGAACTGTTTCCAATACATATAGTGGTTATGAGGTGATCGTTGAAACTAACCCAAGTCTAGACACAAAAGTAAATGAATTTGCAGAGTCAAGAGAGACCAGTGGGAGATGTTCTAGAGACACGAAACAGTAAGTGGAACCATAAGATTTTATCCCAATGTCAACTTATTGATTTGAAACAGTTATGTTGGAGGCTTCTAGAGATCGCAATTATACTAAATATCACCTTATACTAAATATTGGATATTCTCAGTTTTGGATTTGTAATAATAAATGCATAACACGCCATCTTTTAGAAATTACTGTCAAAAAAGGATAAACAACAATGCGTATTTAATAGCTTAGAGATGTTTTAGATCCCTTAGGTATGGAGATTCTCCACTTAAAATGCCTGTGGATGACAATGACATCATTTACTATGGGAACACCGATTTCCATATCTATCAAGATGGAGAAGGTGACAGGGTGAACCAAACCAATGCTACTGATGGCTACATAGACTTCCCCAAAAATTTGAGTTGGCATGAGGAAAATATATAATATGGAGCGATTTTCTCAGTAAAACACTTTTGTAGTTGGCTGAGTATCCATTCATATGGTGACTTTGACGAAGTATTATACTGAGTAATACTGATGAATTTTTTACATATGCTGTTTTATAGCTACAATTAGTATGTACTGGTTTGAAACTAGACACTTCTATGTTATTTGCTCATTAAACTTGTTTTACATCGATAATTCATTTTAACCCATTATTACTCAAGATGTTGTGTGCTCAAATGCTAATCGCTTATGTTGATCAAACAACATGGCTATTACTGTATAGGAATAAACCACAAACTGGAACTTGATGCACTAACAAATTGAGTATTCCTTGGATTAGATTTACGATATGGTCACATTTATAAGCTTAGACATGATGTATAGACATTTAAACCAATATTATGATCCAAACTCTTCTAATTGATGATGAAAGATGATAATAACAGGTTTATGAACAAACTACAGCATTTGGTGAAGGTTGTACCTGCGAGACTAAAGATGTAGGCAAAAACTGGCAATAACAACACTCAACCAGCTACTATTCGAGCTGAGATGATTATTTCCAGCCCATTTGTGACATTTATCTTAAATATGACAAAGATGGTAGTTTATATAAATTATCTTTTTTGGTAATTATGCCATGGGTAAGAGAGTATTACTGATTTTGAAAATTTATAGTCACAATATGTTTTTCCTGTTTTTAAAAAAATATATAGACCATTGCCAGTTTTGTGTCTTTTAAAATTGCGAATTGTTTCGCAACTTTTTTTTTAATTCTCCCTTTAAAAACAATATAGTTGGTTTTTTATGCAACCGCTTAAAAGAAATCAAACAAGGCTGAATGGTTAAATCAAGTGACAAATCTCAAACATCCTTATATACTTAGCAATGAACTGTTTCCTGTAATAGGAGCTGGTTGCGAATGGCGCGATAGCAGCATTGCTAAACCAGTAACAGAGTTGAATAGCTATGAGGGGACAAGACATCAATCATCTACCTCAAATGTTTAAGGCTGCCTTTTACATACACAATAAATAAAAAACTATTTTAATTCGCTTCAGAATAGTGCCAATACAGCTTTTCATGTATGTCCAGGATATATGAGGTAATATGAATCGAAAGAAAAAATTGCACAGAACTCAGCAATGGCTCATATTTAATAATGCAAACCATAGAAAGCCTTACAGTGTAACCAAACTTGGCCTTTTCATTCATTTTTTTGTAGGTCATTACTAATGCTTCCTCACTATTAGTCAGTTCTGGATTGACTTACGTTTTCACTGAGCAGCCTACACTAGTGAACATAACTTCTGATAGAGAAAGCATTGAGATGAAATAATCACTGAAAAAAAAAAACTGAGATATTGCAGTAAATTTTGGAATAAGTTTTTTAAAATGTCCTCCCTTAAAAAATACAAACAAAACCATTATAAATGTCCGCTGTATTGCAGTAAGTAGAGAGTGTTAACAAAAGCGAATGTGCTAAGAAAATTTAAAAAAAAACTTGGCAGATTGTGACAATTGAAGAGCCAAAAAAGTGTATCTCACTCACTGATAGCAGGTGACTGTGAGACAATCAATCAAAATGGTTGGGAAATGAACCTAAGTGGCAGACTTTATATTAGTTATGAAAAAGTAGCTTAGGTACTCATATGCCAAACTGATTGAATTTTTTTTCATTTCCTTCAAAAAAGATGACAAATTAACTTAAAACCATGTCTTTGCCCATTCTAGCTGAGAATAGAAGTGGAAACTTATCAATCACATCATAATTAATAATAATATCATGATTAAGTGCAATGAAAGCCTTCCGAGTGTTGAAAAGAGTCACTTAACACAGCTAAGGTTTTTATCATTTAGTAACAACAAATGATGAATAAAATTAAACATGTATCTAATCAGACTTTTTTGGTGAATCGTCACATGTTATTGCATAAATGCCAATGTAGTGCAAGTTAATTATAATATAAAAACCATTTACGGTCAAATGTGTACTGAAAATATTGCGACAGGACATCTATACCACGGAAATATATTTTGATACAATCCAAACAATGACAGTTCAAGCCAGTAAAAGTATCATATACAAATGACACGCACCCAGGTATACAAGCATATGGCTAATGACGTGAGTTTGATTCTACACGCAAAGCACCAAAATCCATTTAGATATTGATTGATACCTGGTGCATATCCCGCTGCAAAAGGAAACAGCACAACCCTAATCCACACTGCTTTTACGCTAAAATTTCCAAAAATTTCTGTTAGCATCTTTTTCTATATAGCACCTAGTAGATAGTAGTAGTGAGTGTTTACATAGCAAGACAGCGCTGATCAGGTGTTGCGGTTCCAAGTGTTTCACTAAAAACTTCTTCATTGTTTTCCGAATTATTAGCATAAATGTATGTGATTTGGGGCATGGGGTGTTGATGAAGTTTGTATACTGAAAAGTTCAAACGCACCGCCAGCGAAAGAAGCAAGTGCCAATGTATCGAAGAAGGTATCTCACACAGAAAATGCAACTCCACTGTGCCGAAGTTCTGAATTATCGTAGACAATAAATCAAACTTCCGATTGTAGATGCTGAACTGTCGATTAGATCCCCACATTTTAGCTCCAGTAGGAGGCCTCACTTCTTCAACACAGTACATATCAAGCTTGCGTTTATTGGCATCATAAAATGTAAGATTTTGATAGCTCCCAATTTTGGTATACTTAGATGAGTAAACAGTAAAAGGTTCCATGCTGCTTGGAGTGGCTAGCATTGCAAAGATGTTTCTGCCGAATTCATCTTTAGCTATTGCATGTGTCATATCATTACAAGAATGAAGGGTGCATTCAATAGTCAATTCTACCAAACTCGTAGCTGAGTTTATTAAATCGTAATACTGAACATTTAAGGTATTGTTGAAACCCGCAGCTCGTAGGACTATTTTTCGACAGGTAGGAACCAGAGTATCATCTATTACAGTGAAACATGAGCTGGATGTTTGCAGACTTGAAGCTGGTTTAGAAAACGAAACTTTTGGAATAATCATATCTTGTAGTTTATAGACATTGATTGCAAGTTTTACAGCATAAGCAATAATAGAAAGTTTTTCATTGCTATTTACTCGTACTGATACAACTATGTCTACCACAGTTGGTCGAAAACGATTAATCTGACAAAGAGAATTATGAGCTTGGTCAACTATTGACACAGATGTTTCATTTTCCAAATCTTGTGTTGCCATAGCAACAAGCTTTCGCTGCTGGCCTTTGGTTTGCAAAGTATTCGCTTGCGAAGCTTGATCAACACCACCCTTCCTATTTTTGATGTTGGACTTCTGACAGCAGACTCTTGCTTCAAGCTGTTAATACAATCTGCAGTAAAAATCACTGTACCTGTGGTATCCACAGCTTGCACGTAGCCATCATTGGTGTGAGTAGTGACTTTGACGAATAATATAATTTTGTTGAAGTCTTCATTGTCCATCAATACAAAAACATGTTCTCTTTCGGAGTGAGAACAGCCAACACCTTTCAGGCTCATTTGGACTTTACCTGCAAGAGCTGAAGTAGCCATGCTCAAAATGATCTAAAGAAAGGCCAACAATTCATGAAGAATTTGAACTATTTGAACTGTATTTGAATCAAAAAACACATGAAAAAAAACATAAGTGAAATAATTGACTAGGTATATATCACATGAAGCTGTCAACCACGCAAGATTGGTAAAAGTAATAGTAAGATGCCTTCAAAGCCAGCAGTCCCTCTCTACACCTCCGTAGACAGAGATTCCAGTGAAGCTAACGACTTTCCTAGGGGAGATAACCGTCTCCCGGCCTGGGGCAGTTGTCTACCGGTACGGGGGCCTTCACTACCGATCCGGAGATCTCTATTGCTGGCCCGGGGTAACCTTATGTCAGCCCTGGGCCATCAATCAGTTTGGAAAGAGCCAGTCAGCAGTTGTGAAGAAAATCGCCACCCTTTATGCAACCTTACAGGACTTTCTGTTGTCACTCGTCCTTGCAGCGGCCCCACAACCTCTGATCCTTCCCCTTCAGTGCCTTGATAGTGTAAAATATCACACTCCAGCTTGAAGTGATGACCAAGCTCCTGTTCAACAATGCAAGAGAGAGGGAGAACGCTGCAAAGACCGGCAACACTCCTAGCAGTTCTGCAGCATCAGAAGCCCCAGACAATGGTGTCAGCAGGTGCAGGCAACCTTCGGGAACTCCTGTACCTTCTAGACCAACCAATCACTCCACAATTTTATCAGATAAAATATGTGTGAATGACAGCAATGCTATCATTGCAGATCCCATGTCAAGCGTTGGAGAATGCTCCGATGGGTATCTGATGAGACGGAGAAGAGGATCGCTTCCCTCTTTAAAGCTGCTTGCGGCAGGGTGCGCACCAAATGTGACTATACAGCCAGAAACCCATGACAGCTGAGGGTTCACCTGGCTAAACACTATACATAGCATTATTGCCGGTGTAAATATTGCAGTGAAAGTAGGGACTCTGTTTACTCCCACCAAATCAAATTCGACTACCCAGGAGATGCCCTGCACCACCAAAAGACTGGAGTAATTTACACTGTGGACCAACCTAGCTATAGCCAATTCTGCCAATTTGTACGCTGGGGAGAGCCCTAATATTCAAGAAGTGCAAACCTACCCATCTCTACACCCTGACGACTGAGGAGATTCCAACAAAGGAAAAGATAGATAGATTGCCTACCCAACTCCCTACAAAACTACCGTCGCTGACTGACACCTCTTTTAATGCTCGCCCACCAGCACCCTATCGCATCCCAAGACAGACTGCACCTCCAGCTAGGATTGAACCACTTGCAGTATTGCCTGAACTGCCCACCGACCCGGCTGTCAGCAACCCAACACCTAAAAACTCTGTGCCAAGGCCGTCTTTAAACTTTCAACAAGAAAGCGATGGTCTCGCCAGGCTGATCAAAAATCAAGCACTGGCTCTAGATAGTAGCCTCAGTGAGTTGAAGCAGATTTTTATCCAGCAGCAGCTGCCTGCTGAGGACTTTTTCAAGTTCATTTACAATGAACTCTCTTTTTATGAAAGAGAGAATTTAATGCTTGATGAAAGTTATCAAAGAAAATCATTTCTTACAAACTGGAGACGAGTAGGTAAACATTGTGGTGAAAACATGGCTGGAGCTGGTGTCTATAACCTTGAAAAAGACAACGCTGCTCGATGTGTTTTTTGCCAAGGGGTATTACTAAACTGGAAGGATGGAGATGAACATCTGATGAAAGAACATGCTAAAAGTTTTCCGTTTTTCCGATTTGTTAGAGGATTTAACACTCACAATCGTGTGTATAGACCTAGGAAACTACTTGCAGATGAAATGAAAAACATCTCAATTGTCAAAAGTTATACGATGGAAGAACAAAAAACTAGAAGAGGAGATTTAACTGCAGAAGTATTACCTCTATGTATATCGATTGATCGTGCTGGTACACCTCGTTTCGCTACTGAAACATCTAGAGAAGACAGTTTCAAACAATGGAAGGGTAAAGTTTCCATGAAACTCCTTTCCAATGCAGGTTTTTACTATACTAAGTTCGGAGATAGTGTAAAATGCTTCTTTTGCTCGGGTGAACTTAAAGAATGGAACGAGAGTGATCTACCGTGGGAGGAACACTGTCAATGGTTCCCAGACTGTTCTTTTTTACTCAGGAGTAAAGGTGAAGAGTATGTTGAGGATGTTTACGCGCGAATGGAAAAAGGCAAAATGTGTGAGCGACGGGTTGAAAAATATCGAGAAAAAGTGAAACGAATAACACAAAACAATGACACCGAAGAAATGAAACTTATCTGCAAAAAACTAGGATACAGTCAAAACGATATCGAACAAGTTTTAGTGTTAAATGGAAAACCTTTTGAGCGAATAGGTTTTATGATTGAAGCCTTACATACTTTTGAAAATGATTTTACATCTGTTGAGAATTTGTCAACACTGTTAAAAAATGATGCTAAATCAATTGAATTGTTAAAAAAAGATAAAGATCAGTCTAAGCAAAGCAAACTCGCTCAATGTGTGTCTGATTCACATGAAAAAAAAGTAATTGCAAATCATATCTCTCTTCCATGCGGTCATCTCATTTACTGTAGTGAGTGTAAGGAAAAAGCACTTACTGAATGCTCATCAGAACTAAAACCTTGTCCAATCGATGGTTGTCAGGTTGAAATTAAAGCATTTATGAAGATCTACATGAGCTAGCATAACAATTAACCTCAAAAAAAAGAAAAAAAGTAATGAATGATTAAATAGGTATTTCAATTTGAAAACGAATCATTCTCGTTTTGTAATTCAACGGAATAACAACAAATATGTTACGTGTTGAAGACTTTGCTCACCAAGAAGCTTTCGATGCTATAGGACCTAAGACTTTTTTGGCTGAGGTTTCTGATAAAATGTTGATGATTTATTTTACGGAAGAATGTGTATACTGTGTAATAGGAGGAAGTTTTTACAAGCAAGCAACCAATCTATCACTACTAAACTGTTACTGTTCACACGTTGATGACCAATGTATCACTTGTAAAAGATATGCTGAAATGGTTGAAGGCGCTACACCTACCAAAAAAGAATTGGGTGATGCTATCGACTGGATTGATAGAAGACAAGTTTTTAAAAACGCTAAAATGGGTTTTTTGGTGCATGATGAATGGATTAATGCTTTTTTGGATCTTTCCTCCGATCATTTGAAGTCTCCCTTTATGTTAACAAATTTGAGAGCACGATTAAATCCCTATCTATTACCTGTTAGTCAGAGCAAATGGGCTTATCAACGTCTAAAGGATAAATTGCTTGCGATAGCAGAAGGATATCCATATGCTCATACTCCTGATGAAAAAGAAGACTCAGTCAACCCGATAATAACTATTGATTCAACAAATATATCTGAGGACTCATAAAAGAACTGCTACAAAAAATGTTGCTTCATTTATCTCTGAACTACAGAAGAAACATGAGTGGAAAAACTCAAGGATTCAAATCAATTGCTACATTGGCTGATTTTGTTCCTAAGTTCATAAGGACTCATTTTGAACACATTCCTTTAGAGCGTTCGAATCCTCTTTTTGTTCAACTCATCACCGAAGAAGTATTTTATTTTGTGTTAGGATTCAATCTAGTTCATAAATCAATACAAATCATGCTTTTGAGCTGTAATTGTATTTCAAGAGCAAATCCTCTCGAATGCTTAAACTGTTTTAGGAGCTTTGATCCAAAAGTATGCTGTCCGCAAGACAAGTTGATAGATTTTGAAGATCTCAAAAGAGCGATCGAACTGATTGATATAAAGCAATGTTTGAAAGATGCTGAACTGGGTGATTTGATAGATATTTCGATTTTAAGAGGTTTGACTTCATTTCGCTGGACAGGAACACGTGTTCTTTTGTCTCAATCTCAATTGGAACCATACTTACATTTTGGTAAATACTTTGATGAGATTGCTTCACATCTTCAAAATCAGCTGAGAGAGCTGAATAAGCCACTAGCCACTTACGCATAAATAGAAAGAACATCAAGAAAGAAAGTATTCAACTTTCAACACTGAAAGCAAAAACATTTTAAAAAATGAGCTGCGTATTTATCTTGCTACTGGCACTAACATTTTCCAATGTTAGTGGAGTATTCTATACCAACGAAATTGATGAATGTATAGCCGGAGCTATGGATAAGAACGATGTCTTGGTTTTTTCACCTTTCGAAAGGACTATACGATATAAAGATGAAAATGGAAAAAACTGTGTGCGACTCCACCCTCCTGACTTATTATATTGTGGATTTTTCATCCCTCGAAGCGCTTCTTGGATCTGCAAGAGCACAACTTCTACAGATGATGTGTCTTGTAATACTCCGACAAAATACACTCTGAATCAGGAGGATTGTGTAATAGGAGTTAAAAATGATACAAAAGGACTTACTCAAAATTATTTCGGAATGGGCAATTATGTGCATTTGAATACATCACCTCACGTTTGTTCTGCCCAATAACAGAAGAGTTTGAGACATTCAAATTTGCATGCGTGCGATGCAATCGTTCGATCAACAAGGAACCAAAACCGGCTAACATCACTAACATCAAAGATTCATCACTTTCGAGTTTTGACAGTTTCAAAACTAGGGGAGTGTTTTATAGCAACAAAATTGATAAATGTCTAGCTGGAGCTATGGAAAAAAACGATGTCTTAGTTTTTTCACCTTTTGAAAGGACTATACGATATAAAGATGAAAATGGGAAAAACTGTGTGAGACTCTACCCTTCCGACTATATATATTGCGGTTTTTTCATCCCTCGAAACGCTTCTTGGATCTGTAAGAGTAAAGATTCTACAGATACTGTGTCTTGTAATACTCCAACAAAATACACTTTGGATCAAGAGGAATGTGAAATAGGTATTAAAAATAATACGGAAGGACTTACTCAAAATACAAAACTATTTCGAAATGGGGAATTATGTGCATTTCAATACATCACCTCACGTTTGATCTGTCCAATAAAAAAAGAGTTTGAGACATTCAAATTTGCATGCTTGCAATGCAATCATTCGATCAAGGAGGAATCAATTCCAGCTAACATCACTATCATCAATGATATCGAAGGTGTAAATGAGGAATCAAATCCAGCTAACATCACTAACATCAATAAAATCAAAGGTGTGAATTCATCATTTTCGATTTTCGACAGTTTCAATGTCAGCGAAGTATTTTATGTCGACGAAATCGATGAATGTATAGATGGAGTTATGGAAAAAAATGATGTCTTATTTTTTTCACCTTTTGAAAGGAGTATTCGATATAAACATGAAAATGGAACAAACTGTGTGAGACTTTATACTTCCAACTATTTACATTGCAGTTTTATTATCCCTCAAAACGCTTCTTGGATCTGCAAAAGCAAAACTTCTACAGATACCCTGACCTGTAATACGCCAACAAAATACACTCTGAATCAGGAGGAATGTGCAATAGGGGTTGAAAATAATACGGAAGGTCTTACTCAAAATACAAAACTATTTTGGAATGGGGAATTATGCGTATTTGAATCCAACACCTCACGTTTGATCTGCCCACTAACAGAAGAGTTTGAGACAACCAACTTTGCATGCGTGGAATGCAATCATTTGACCAACGAGAAGCCGAAAATAGCTACTATCATCACTAACATCAATGGTATTGAAGGTGTAAATTTGTCATTTTCGAGTTTTGAAAGTTTGATGTCTATTCAAAACAAGATTATCATCAGTATCACATGTCAAGGAGATAACAAAGACAAATGCAATTCCAAGGTTATATATATAGAACTTTAGTTGAAGCATATTAACCAAAGTCCACCGAAATGCAAGACAGTTAACTCTAGATGATGAAAGCATAAACTAGGTTAAAAGTCTCTCTCTCTGAATAAAAATGAAATATCGAATCTATCTTCTATTATTCCCAATCCTAAGCAGTTATTGTCTTGCAACAGAGATTCAACCATTCAATTTATCTCAAACAGCTTCTGGATGTTTTTGGGGAGTTCTTAATATGGAAGCGGTTAATTCAGTAACTCGTATTTTAAGGAAAAACTTAAAATATCGTATATATGGACTCACATGTTTCATGGAACCTACTCACCTACGTAGAAGCTGTGACACTTGTGATATGTGGCCTCAACACTACTTTGTTTGCAAAACCGATGAAGCTTTGAATTACATCCATTTATACGATGAAGGATTACTAACTACGACTCGAAGAACAACTCCAACAACAACCACTGCAACTCCACATACAACAACCACCACAACTCCACAGACAACAGCGACAAAAACTACAAACAAGTCAGTAGTTCCAGCTTTATCACCATCAATTCCATCTCTTTCACAAGCTCTGGAACACCCAAGCCCTACAAACTCTACTATATACAATTATGAAGAAACCGAAAATACTACTGATTGCGTGTGTGATAGACACATCATATGCAAAAACAATTCAGTAGCAATTAAAAATTCAACACCACCGATTTATAGAGTTTTTATTTATAATGATTTGGAGGATTGTTCAAAACTTTCTCTGTCTGTATCGAAAGATAGTAAACTTAAACTTGAAGAAAATCTTCTCATCATCATTGAACCTGAATGTGATGATATTTCTTGTAAATTCATCAAATACTTTACAAATTAAAAAGTTTTTATAGACTTTAACACTATATATTCAACCTATTACACTTTATTATGATATCTATTTTATTATATTCACCAGTAAGCAAATAATGTAATACTTATTATGTAATAATAAAACTATAACAATAACTATAGCGTTGTAGATAGTTATATCATATACAAAAACAATTCAGTGGCAATTACAACTCCATCTTCATCAAAATGACGTCATATGAGTTCGAAATATGTAAAATGATCAAAACTTAAATGCCATACATTCAAAATTTAGATGCCATACGTTTAAAATCTAAAGTTTAAAATCTAAATACCGTATAAGTTCAAATTAAGTAAAAAAATAATAAAAACTCAAATGCCACTTAAATGCCACTTAAATGCACCTCAAATGAAATACAATATAAACTCGGTGAATTCATTCATGCCATATAAGTTCAAATTAAGTAAAAAAAATAATAAAAACTCAAATGCCACTTAAATGCCGCTCAAATGCCGCTCAAATGCCCCTCAAATGAAATATAATATAAACTCGGCGAATTCATTCAACGCTGAACCCATTGCCTCAACCCCGAGCACTCATCCACAAAAAAACACTTGGTAGGGAGATCTGCTCATATAATACTACTTGTATGCACCATCATCACCAATGGTGAGTGTTGGCCATGTGATGCTTTGACAAATGACTATGAGGAAGTGGATTCCCGAATGGTTTTGCATGCGAAACATGCATTCGAGCAAAACATGAAGCAGGTCACCATCAACTCATCACATACAGGTGTATTGGTGATAGCCCTGTATCATCAGAACAAGTTGCAGTCAGTGATTCAAAGACGCTTACAACTGTAGATTCATACTGGAACAGGAGTCAAGGAGAGATTTGTCCCTCTTCACAAGTATGTTCCACTTTATATTCAGTTTGCATACAGGCAGGAATAACGTACATCTGATATTAGTGTACCATATGTATTACCCTTTTCATGACTTCAAATATCCTAACTGCCTGTGCCTAAACTTGCTTGGGTTTTCATATATACTGCGCATGCGCTTGGAGATATTTGTATCTTTGTCTTGTTTGAGGATTGATGTGGCAGACAGTGCCGTACAGAGTTTACCTGGATTCCATGCTATAACAGATTGCAATACAACAAGCTCGTTCAGCGGTAAAGGAAAGAAAACATGTTACCAGCTCCTAGTGTCTGGGGAAAACTACAAGCTGTTGAACAGAATCGGAGATCGGAGACGGCTGGTATGTCAATGAGCAAGTAGAAAAACTACCAGAAGAGTATGTGATCAAACAGTATGGCTCAACTATGGAAAATCTCAACATGGCAAGGTTTTTGAAGTTTAGAAGTTTCCCAAACGTCCCAGCTATGATACAAATATTAGGTATTGTTTCAAAAGTATGTATATAGACAGTATAACATAGCATAGTCATGAAATCTTTCTTGGTTTGATAATGTATCTATGCTGCTAATGTCTATTCGATTTTTTATTGAACAGGTATCAGCTTTTCTCAGAGAAATCACTTTGGAATGAACAACTTCCACCCACAGAGCACACTTTCCTATTACATCTCAAGCGTGCAAACTATCAAGCTTACATGTGGAAGAATGGAGACATGTCTGTATTATCCCAACCATCCGTAAATCAAAATTGCTGGAAAATAACTCCAACAGGTTGCACAATCATATACAGTGAGAAAGATGCAGCTCCAAAAAACTTGAACTCTTTGACAGCCTGTGGATGTTGCAGCAGCCAATGCAGATCAAATGCCTGCATATGGCGGAAAAAAGAAATTGTGTGCATTGATTTGTGACGATGTTCCGATCTGAATTTTGCAATGATGTGAGCAGCGATGGCAGTGACATAGACTCAGAGCCTGATAAAGATTAGCAGATACTGTTTTGCATCACTGAGGGCATAGTAATATGCAAGCGGCTTTCAAAAGTGGATACAGTTGATAAAACCAAAAGCAAACGCTTACATGACATATAGCTCAACAATAGTATATATCTTGTATAATGTATATAGTGATTGGTTTCCATCGATAAACTACATATAATGAGAAAAGATTGCTTTGTCATCTTACCTGCTTACGCAATATATATCAAACTGTATACCAATGAAAAGCTCTCATCAAGACATTTCTTTTGATACCTTCAAAATTATATTTGGTGTAGAACACAAGGTTTTATATGATTTTCAGACCAAAAACTGGAGTTTTTCCCCCAAAATATGGCCGCCCCCCAATTTAATTTTTATACAACCAACATTTTCATACTCAGCATTTCAAGACAGTCAATTTGATGTAGAGTATAGCTTTTATAAACAAAAAAAAAAAGAACTCCTTTAAAAATGGCATTTGTCCGTAGTCTATATACCTGGCCACTAAGCACCTTATCCCTTTATCATTGTGCGCCATTATTTCTATTATTTTCTTGATTGGTTTAATTACTTCATGTTGTCTTTTATTGGTTGAGCTTAACATGATGTAATGCACTTCCTGCCAACAGCCTACAAAAAGCTGGATTCACTTGCATTCTTTGCCACTTGTCACCTACTGCTGCTGTTGTCAACTACTCTAGGCAATTGCTTCCCTAGAGTGTTATATGTGGACGAATAAATTTATTTATTGCTTAAACTATACCTAGTTTGTCTAAGCAGAGGGCTCACTAGTAGTGAAGTTGCGCTCAACTTCTCTGTTGTACCCTACAGGTCTGACCGACCCTGCGTTGCCTCTTGGGGAGAGATGTTGCTTTGCTGTTCCACCAGCTGCGCGCTGTGGACAGCTGTTTGTTAGTGGACAGTAGTGAGAGCCCTACCGGCACGACCCACTACACTATCATTTGTTATAATAGTCAGCTGAAAAGCACGATAACTTGAAGCATTACATTTGTGTGGCTCTGATAGGTGTACTGTTTAGGTTCAGCGTTTTAACGATGCCGTTTTGTAATTGTCTGCCGATGTTACAATGAAAATGTCTACGATCTTCTGTACCGTGCAGTGAGGAAAATGATAAAGGGAAAACGGAATCTAATGTACTAAAATTTGTGTCAAAAGCTAGTTCTGAAAACCATATTCGTTTGTAAAATTTTCAAAATTAAAAGGTGGTTCATTTTTCATCGGATTTCACGTTACCAGAATTTTATCACAATGGCAATGTTAGCAATAGAATTAAGGCGAACAAGCATACAAAGAATGAAATACCAACTCTTCCACACTAACTATTACCACAGATGAGGCCGCCTCAAGCCTCTCTCGAGCAACATATATCTGTGTCAAGAATGAAACAAGTGTAGATATACACATAAAGCTGTAGTAGTGAGAGATGCGCAATTTGTATAGTGCTGCTGTTGCTTGAAACCAATAATATTTATTACAACTACAAATGGTATACTATAAATGGTATAAGCTACTTTCTATTTGTTTGTATTTGCATTTATTCCTTAAGACTTGGATGAGCACTACAGTTATTGCATATAAACTAGTGGTGGAACGGGCCAAAAAACTAAGGGTCGGGCTGAGTTCGAGCCGCTGGACCGAAACATGGGCCGAGTCGGACTGAGCCAAAATAATAAAGTCTATCGTATATAAATAAACAGTGTATCATTGATGTATGTATCAATTCCAAGTATCAATCATGCTTATTGTATATTGTCACTCACGGCATACATAGCCTCGCTGAAGCATTTCCGTTTCCTAATATCTACCTACCTTGCTATCATCATGGTGTTTTACGAAAGACAACAATTCTTAAATATGACACTCAGCAATATATGAATGTAGAATTATGAATATATATAAACCATATACATTTATTTCATACTTTTCAAACAAAACTTTACATACAAGTTTATTTACCAATAAGTATATTAAAACTAACCAAGTACTACAATATGCATTAAACCAGTACAATAGTAAAACCAGTCTTTTCACAGAAAGAAAGCCTAGGCCCTAGTCCAGTTTTAACGCCCGACAGTTTTTATTTAGAAATAAAACCTTGCAGACATTCTCGGGATCAATTCTGTTTCGTTTGAGAGAGATGACATCTCCAGCTGTACTAAAGATCCGCTCTGAAGCCACTGAACTACCTTGAATGGTGAGATATTGTCGAGCAAGGGTGGACAAGAACTGATACTGTAGGGCCTGCACTTTCTACTAAGCTAATGGACACTGATTCATTGAGCACAAAGGTTGCTTCATGTAAGACTTAAGCTCATCAGTCACAACCTCTTCAATGTTGTTTCTAATAATATCGATTTCGGATTGTGGAGCCCCAGCACAGATATCACCAAGCAAAGTAGTTAGTGAATCACTGGGCTAAACTTGGACATTGCTATCACGAGCCATATTAGTTGTATCTATACTGATAGCTTGTGCCTCATCATTATCTATTAGGTCAATTATCATGGTAAACCAGGTAACCTTCAGCTTTGCTCGAGCTGCATCATCTAGGTGACTTCACTCGAGGGTCAAGGAATGTTGTGATATCTAATAGATCACTATCAGCTTCGCTATATCTATTCATAAATAATATCAAAAAGCATTTTATTTCCAATTTAGAAAAAGCACCTGTAAATTAATCTCCAAAATCAAAGTTGACAAACTGCCAGCTGAATAAACTGCAAAAAAGGTGTCTGGACTAACTAACAATAGTTATGAAAGCCGACTCAGCATTGTACAACTACATATTCAAGCTGATGACCAAGATTTATGTATAAGCATATGAAATGATAATGACCAGGGAGCTAGCCCTATGTTACAAAAGTTGTCTCCACAATGAGGGCATAACCATTTAGATCTAGCCAACAACTGTTTTACATGGCTCGCTATGATGTCCTCAGGATAGTTATGACAGTGCATACTGCACTGCAAGAGAGATAATGTTGAACCAATTGAGAAAAAAAACATACATACTGATTCCCGCTATTTAATGGTTACAGATAGGAAATCAGTAATATAGACCTACCTAGCCTGAAGATCATGGTACAGCACAGCTTTAGCTTGATGTATCAGTGGCTGATCCTCGTTTTCGGGAATGGGTTTGCAGACACTTAGCAGTTTGTGCAAGAGAGGTCAGATCAACAACACAGAGCTAGAACTTTCTGAACTTATAACCAGAGTAGCCTCCTTGAAGGGAATTAGCATATCTTTGATTTTCTCCAATGAATCAATATCTGACAAGTCAATTTGCTTCAGTAGATCTTTGTTCTAAAATTATATTGTTATTTTTTGCATGAATTTTAACTCCTGAAAAATTGAACATTCCTCTTTGAGCCTACACATACATCATCCAAAGAAGGCACGGAATACGGGCTCAGTCAGCTACGCTAATTGAATGTAGATATTGGTCCAATCATGGCAATCAATGATAGTTAATATCTACTAACCTTGAGCTTTGTTAATGCTGCTATGACATGTGTGAATCTCTAGGTATCTTGATATTATGTCCACAGTGGAGTTCCATCTCACTTTCACATCCATTACTAGCCTTTTACTGGTTCCAGGTCCGTGTTCTTTACACACGTCTTCCTAAAAAACAAATTCGTAGGTAGGATAGCATTGCATTAATTTCTAATGTGATTGAATAGTTTGGCAAATAAGAGTAAGTAGAGGGGGATAACTTGGACAAGAATCTACATAATTATAATTACAAGCAGACACAATCTATTACTAACTTTCCATGTAGCGCTACATAAGGGTGTCATGGCTCAGTGCTTCTCAATAGCGATAAACCATCACGCTTTTCCATGAGCCAGCAATTACAGAAAGCCAAAGGTCATGAACCCTAATTAGCGAGTCAACGGCGACTTTGAGCTAATGAGTCAATGAGTGAAATTACTGTATGAAGGAAAATTGTTTCCACAAACAATTGGTTTTAAATGCTTTTCTTGTGTTTGTTTCATCTAATGCTACATACTCCACAGGAAAAAGTTTGAAGCAGCAGTGCTTGGCTAATGTGTAATTTATTTATTAAACTAAAAATAATTATTTATTTTTATTATTATTTAACCACGGCCAATTGATTATTTATTATTATTTAATTTTTCTTATTGTGACGGACGGCGCTGACAGTTACCCCCCCCCCCCACGTACTTTCTATTTACATTCTATTACTTTCACTTACTATTTATCCCAGTTCTATGTTTACACTCTAGAGACAATTTATCTATGCACATTTATCCATCTTACCGTTTAACATGCAATCTTATATGTATGCCATGTGAGTGCAATCATGCAGCTACCTATGTACCTCCTACCCTGTTCTATTGGCACACACTAGCCAATGGCTTGTGCTAGGTGTGGCCACCTTTTGTCTACATACTTATCAGTCTTATCAGTTATGTAATTGTTTGCATAAATACGCATGTTCTAGTCAAATAAATCAGAGTCAGCTTGCACACTCTCAGAAGTTTCTTTATTCTAACAAATAACTTCACTGCGCACCATTACTCGAGTAGTAATATATAGGCAGATCAGTCTGGACCTCTGCTGGCCGAACTTAGCTTTGACTAACTTCGCCTTCAATGTTCGACCTCTGCACAGCACTGAAACAAGTCAACCGAACCTCTGCTGGCCGAACTTAGCTTGCCTAATTCGCCTTCAATGTTCGGCCTCTGCACTGCACTGAAACAAGTCAACCGAACCTCTGCTGGCCGAACCTAGTTTGACTAGTTCGCCCTTCAAAGTTCGACCTTGCTTCACACACTGATAACAGCTAACGCAATCGGCAGCTCACTAGTAACTGGGATGGTTAATCACTACTCCTCAGTCTACTAAGTCGAGCATTAGACACAGTTGCCATCACAGTTCGGGAGGTTGTGCAGGTAGGCCGAGCTACCAACTCACACCCCCACAGTGAAATCCTGCACATTGGTGGCAGCGGTGGGATTGACAGACACCCACTGGAAGCAGCTCCCAGGAGAAGATGGCACAAAGAAGAAGAGCACTGAGTATCGACAGGGATCCTTCCAGCCTGCAGATGATGGGGACACTCACCGATATCCTAGACCGCATGACAGTAGCCACAGCCAGAGATAAGTTCAGGGTACCACAGTATGATGGTACAGGGGATGTGGACTACTTCTTGCAACGGTTTCAGGAGGTGACCAGAGCAAACCATTGGCAGGCAGAAGAAGCGGTCATCCACCTACGCCAAGCCCTGACAGGCAAGGCCGAACGGTGCGGTCGAGGTGAGACCACTGATGAAGTGGCACGGACACTACGGGCGACCTTTGGCATGACTCGTTCAGAAGCTCAAGCAAAGTTGCTAAGCTATCGACGAAACCAAAGAGACAGCCTCAGAGACCATGCCCTCACGGTCGAGCACCTCATTACGGCAGCCCACAGCACTCTGCCGCGACAGAATAGGGATGAGCTGGTGATGCAGACTTTCCACAGCACTCTAGGGCACACGTACCTGCAACGTCACTTGTTGGCAGTACGCCCTCAGAACCTGGAGGAAGCAATCCTGGCAGGAAATGAGTTCCTGCAGGTGCCTCACCAACCATTAGGAGGACCTCACATTTGGACAGTGGAGGCCAACCTCCTAGAAGAAGAGAGAGAACCCCAGAGAGAGATGGCTCGGCACCAAGAGGTACAGGACCCCTTGGCACAGCTACTTCGAACTGTAGAGGGACTGAGCAAGGAGATTGCCAGTCTAAAGGCAGAAACGAAGACAGAGCCTCCAAAGAGATGTTGGGGATGCCAACAGACAGGTCATACTCGGAAGGCGTGTAGAACCGTCCCTTGGCCTAGCCGCCAGGGAAACGACTACCGCCCGCAGCAGTAGGGAAACCAACTGGCTGCACACGGGCAATGACGAACCAGAATGAAAGGGCACAGGCGCCCTCCAGTGGACTTATGGCGACACGGCGAGCAACTCCTCCCCTGGACCTCCTGACTAGTCCCCCTATCGCCCTACACAACCGTTTTGCCAGCCTGTCGGTACCCGACAGCTCAGTGGCAGTAGAAACGGATGGCGACGGGACTCTTGAGCAGCAGGAACCAAGGCCCAGAAGGAAGGACAAACAGACCCAGACGCCCCCACTGGAAGAGGAAGAGTTCATTCCGAAACCTGTGACCCTCCAGAGCAACCAGATCGAGCGACCATATCGCTCGAGCTACTACCTACCTGGGAGGGTAGAAGGAGAGGCGGTAACACACCTCATCGACACGGGCTGTAACACTAACCTGTTAGCCAAGCGCGTCTTTGACCGGTTACCAAGCCACGTGCAACGCAACTTGCAGCACTACGATTCTCATGGAATCATGGCCGACGGTACGAGACTCCCGTTCTACGGCTTGCTCACGCTGAAGGGAAGGATACGTCATGTGAAGTTTGAGGAGACTTTTGTAGTAAGTCAGGTCAACGAGGACGTCATCCTAGGAATGCCCTTCTTGACAAGCCAAGGATGCCAGATGGGGTTTGACTGTCCAGTGCTGGTGATACAAGGGAAGGAACTGGCCTGTACCGACCGCCACGGGAGAAATCTCGTGTCCAAGGTACAAGTCCAACAGGACACCCAGCTACCCCCGCAGGCGGAAGTAACTATTCCGTGTCACCTGAGTTCCAGGGATACATTCCCTCAGGGAGTGATCGAGAGCATACAGGGCGGAATACCCATCGCCACTAGTATCAACAAACCAGACGCCCAGGGACGCGTGCTGGTTAGATGTCTCAACCCGACGCAGGACACCCTAAGACTACCCGCAGGAGAGGTTATTGGTACCTTTACGGGAGTGGAAGAGAGTGGCGTCCAGGGGTTGACCGACCAGAAAAGACAGCAGAGGAACGAGATGGGAGGATGGGAGATGCCCCCCCATCTGCATGACCTCTTCCAGCAGGCCAAGAGAGGGTGCCAGAACCCATGGCAAGAGCAGCAAGTGAAGGAGCTGTTGATCAAATACCAGACGGTATTCAGCAGCCACAACGGAGATTTGGGCAGGACGACCCTAGTGGAGCACTCGATTCCCACAGTAGAGGGGGCTCGACCCATCCGATGTCCACCACACCGCCTAGGACCAGAGAAAGAGGCGGAGGCGGAGCGCCAGATCAAGGACCTCTTGGAGAAGGACCTGATTGAGCCGGCTGATGGAGCTTGGAGCTCCCCCGTGGTGTTGGTGAGGAAGAAGGATGACACGTGGAGGTTCTGTGTGGACTACAGGAGGCTGAATGATATAACCAAACAGGACGCCTACCCAATCCCCAGAATCGACGAGTCGTTGGACGCCTTGGCCGGTAGTAAATACTTTACTACCCTGGACCTCACTAGTGGATACTGGCAGGTACCCCTAGACCAGGACGCTCGCGACAAGTCGGCCTTCACCACCAGAAGCGGCCTGTGGAAGTGGAAGGTGTTGCCATTCGGGCTGACCTCAGCTCCCGCCACCTTCCAAAGACTCATGGAGAGGGTTCTCAAAGGTCTCCACTGGAAGACTCTGCTCCTGTACTTGGATGATGTGATTATCATCGCGCCCGACTTCCAGACACACCTGCAGAGGCTAGGCGAAGTGCTAGGACGACTCCACCAGGCAAACCTGAAGGTGAAGCCCTCCAAATGCGAACTGCTGCAAGAAGAGGTCAAGTACCTCGGACATGTAGTGAGTGCAAAAGGGGTGGCCACCGACCCAGGGAAAGTGGAGGCCGTCAGGAGGTGGGAAGCACCTAAGGACGTAAAGGGACTGCAGGCATTCCTCGGAACGGCCGGGTATTATCGGCAATACCTCCCCGACTACGCCACCATTGCTAAACCTCTCACGGTGATGACAGGAAAGGAGACGCCATGGAAGTGGGGGCAAGCAGAGCAGACTGCCTTCGAACAGCTCAAAGCCAGGCTCACACAGGCTCCAGTACTCGGGTACCCCGACCCCAACTTACCATACACCCTGGACACAGATGCCAGCGCGGTAGGAGTCGGTGCAGTACTCTCCCAGGTGCAGGAAGGCAAGGAACGCGTCATCGCGTACTTCAGCAAAACCCTGGCGCCCGCCGAGAGGAATTACTGTGTCACCCAGAAGGAGTTGGTTGCTGTCATCAAGGCAGTAAAACATTTCCGTCCCTACCTTTATGGGCGGGAATTCAAGCTCCGGACGGACCACGCCTCGCTACGGTGGCTGTGCAGACGGAAGGAGCCATCGAACCAGATAGCTCGATGGCTGGAGATTTTGGCTGAGTTCCGGTATAAGCTCGAGCACAGAGCAGGAACTCACCATGGTAATGCCGATGGGCTCAGCCGACAAGGACCCTGTGCGGACTGCAGGCAGTGCGGCTCCATCGAGCAGAGAGATGGGGGACCTTCCCATGAAGAACTACAGTAAGAAGCTGGACAGAGACCTCAGATGGAGGTGAGAGACAACCTCAACGCATCGAACCCGGTACATTCCCCCCAGAGTTCGACTCAGGAGCAGTCGAAGGGACGGGATGCGGTAGGCCGGACTTACGCCGAGCCGAGACGGCCGGGAGACATGTTGAAGAGGGAGTCTGTAGCAAGAGAGGAGAAAGAGGAGCGGGTTAACCTCACTGTGACAAACCCGGTACATTCCGCCCAAACCTTAGCTCAAGAGCAAAGGGACGGGCAGGATGCGGTAGGCCGGATTTATGCCGAGCTGAGACGGCCGGGGAGCGTCACAGAGAGAGAGTTAGCTGAAGGGAGTGTCGAGCTGAGGACACTCTACGAACGGAAAGACGCAATGAAGATTCGTCCAGACGGGGTACTAACCATCACGCTCCACCATCCTTCCAGACCGAAGCACTGTGTAGTCTGTCCACCCAGCAGGAGGACGCAAGTCGTCTGGGAAACGCACAGGCTGATCCACGCTGGAGTACACCGAACAAGGCAGCGCATCCTACTCAATTGGTACTGGCCGGGCATTTCCCCCCTGGTCAGGAGAATGATAAAGGATTGCGAGGTGTGCCAGGTGGCCAAGAACGGAAAGAGAACAGAGAACCCCCACAGACAGCGGATGTATGCCGGTCGGCCGTTCCAGAAGTTGGCGGTCGACTTAGTCGGTCCTCTACCTCTGACCAAGAGAAAGAACCGCTGGGCACTGGTCCTCACCGACCACTTTACCCGCTGGCAGGACGCCATAGCACTGCCCGATGCCACAGCACCCACGGTCGCCGTAGCCTTGGATGAGCGAGTCTTCGCTTACTGGGGTCTACCCGAGCAACTACACTCCGACCAGGGAGCGCAGTTCGAGTCAGTGTTACTCGAAGAACTATGCAGTCTATGGGGAGTCAAGAAGACGCGGACCACCCCCTACCACCCGCAAGGGAACGGTATGGTGGAACGCCAGAACAGGACGTTGGGAGATGCACTTCGTACGCTAATACTGACAAAAGGGCAAGATGAGTGGGACAGTCTACTGCCGCAGATCATGCGGGCATGTCGCAGCACCCCCCACTCAACAACAGGAGAGACGCCCAACATGTTAGTAATGGGACGGGAGGTCCGCCTTCCGGACCAACTAACGGGCACGCCTCCTTCCTTGGACCCTCGCAATGTCATGGACCATACAGCAGAAGTACAGGAAAATCTTCAGAAGGCACATGAATACCTGAGACACCAGCAACAGGAGATTAGGAGTCAGGACGACGAGGAACCCGCTGTGTTTCAGAAGGGGGAACTCGTCGTACTAGAGAACAAGAGAAGGGTGGAGGGCAGCAATCCGAAGCTACAGCCACGCTTCGTCGGACCTTATCAGGTGATGGAGGCCTTTCCAAATCATACATATAAGGTGGAAAGAAATGGGCAATGGTCCATACAGAATGGAATGCGGCTGCGCCATTATAGGACGTGCCAAGAACCGGTCGGCCGAGCACCCACTTGTCGGGAACCCGCTCTCCAACCCAATATGAAAGGAGCCAGAAGAGGAAGACCCCCCAAGGCACGCCCAGCACCCGCTGAGAACCTAGAACTATTGCCACTGCCGCTGCCAGTGCCAGAACCATTGCCATTACCGTCACCCCCCACCAGACAGGTCGCCGGTGGTCAGGGAACCTCCTAGTCCACCACCTATCCAGGAACCTGGAAACCTTCCCCTGAGAGAGGAGACACCTCACACTCAGGAGTTGTCACCCCCGCCTTCGCCGGCGGCTCACCACAGTCCAACCAGAAGGCCAGAAGTAATAGAGCGCCTTGGAAATGAAAGAGACGACAGCAGAAACCAAGAAAGACATATCACCCCACCCCCAGAGGTCATCCAGAGGGCACCCAGCCCGCAGAGGCAACCAACACTCGATGAGGAAGAGTGGCCACCTCTGCAACCAAACCGGCTGCCCACCTCACCCCTGGATCGACCCCGAAGAGAGAGACAGAAACCTATAAAGTTGAGTGATTATCACTGCTATGCGGCCGGGGGAGAACAATATCTACCCGACACCCCTTCCACAGGGACGGGAAGAAAAGGAAATACACCCCAGCAGCCCTTAGCTCTCACTCCAAAGAAGGAGGTAGCCGAAGACCCGGTCAAAATCGGCTGGACATTAGTCGAAAGAAGAAGAAATAAAAGAAAGATAGAAGAAAGAGGGACGAGTTGTCATGAAGAGAGACGAGGGAGAAAAAGTGAGCAAGAGGAAGCAACTCCCCAACCCAGTAAACTCGCCGCCGGAGAGAATAAGAGACAAGGTAGCGTAACTCCCAGCTACTGCGAACGAACACCCGCCGAAAACTCTAGTCAAGAAACCGCCACCCTACGTCACCATAACGGAACCACGTGGGGGGCGGCAATAGAGGACCACGTGATGGCTAACACCAATCAAAATAAAGATAGGTGCAGGAGCCGCCAACGATCAGTTCGCAACCAGCCACGGAGGAGTTCACTACCCAGCAACACCAGAAGCGTAGACCAACTGGACTCTCCACTACAGCGACAGATACAACAAGCGATGGCTCGAACAGTGCAGCACCTTAAAGAACAGATTGACATCACGTCAACAACAGGTGAGCAGCTACCGAATGTCACCATTCAGTCACTCACCAAGGCACTCGACAGTCATCTGCGAACTGTGACTGTTCCTCGTAAAGAGGATATGATGATGAAAGTCAATCCGTCACCAACCATCAATATAAGACGAATTGATGTTGCAGGAGAAGCCGACACACCAGTGCTGAAATCAACAACTGGTGCAGAGAGGGAAATATGGTTGAGTGGAGACACCATGAGAGAGATAAAGGAGATGGCTGAGCCAGTGGAAGGCAGCGACCAGTGGAGATGTCGACGCTGTAGTTACCAACAAGCCAGACGAAGGGTAATATACCACGTCCGCCAACACTTAACATTCTTTTACTGTAAGTGTGGCAAGCGAAGTGCGTCACGAGACGTCATACTCAAGCACATACGAGTACAAGGAGGTACCCTGGAGCACGGAGGCAAACACAAGCCTCTCTACGAAGTTGACGAGGCCAGGTACAACAAATTCTGCAAGGTGATGAAGTGGTCATCACCTCCACCCTTTGGTGTACCGACACCAATCACCGAAAGAGATGCTGAGAAGAAGGAAAAGGAGAAAGGGGAGAGAACTCCCATACAACGCCGACTACGAAGATTGGCGGAGTCATCCCCACCACGTAAGCAGAGGAAGACAACTCCCCCTCCCAGGTCGGTAACACAACAGAGAGATAGTTCGCAGCCACGTCATTACAACTGGCGAACCGACCGTGAGAGGTCAGCAGAAGAGGATAGACAAAGGAGACGGAGGGAGCACCGCACCCGCATGGAAGCATTGGACCGACAGCTACACACGATAACGCATGAAGCCTGCCAGCTCCTATTGAAAGCAGAGGAGATTAAGAAGGAGCTGACCCGACCCTACAGGGACTAGAGAAACTTACCAACGCCGCCGACGTATCTTATTGGCCACCATCGCCAATGGGGGGGAGTGTGTGACGGACGGCGCTGACAGTTACCCCCCCCACGTACTTTCTATTTACATTCTATTACTTTCACTTACTATTTATCCCAGTTCTATGTTTACACTCTAGAGACAATTTATCTATGCACATTTATCCATCTTACCGTTTAACATGCAATCTTATATGTATGCCATGTGAGTGCAATCATGCAGCTACCTATGTACCTCCTACCCTGTTCTATTGGCACACACTAGCCAATGGCTTGTGCTAGGTGTGGCCACCTTTTGTCTACATACTTATCAGTCTTATCAGTTATGTAATTGTTTGCATAAATACGCATGTTCTAGTCAAATAAATCAGAGTCAGCTTGCACACTCTCAGAAGTTTCTTTATTCTAACAAATAACTTCACTGCGCACCATTACTCGAGTAGTAATATATAGGCAGATCAGTCTGGACCTCTGCTGGCCGAACTTAGCTTTGACTAACTTCGCCTTCAATGTTCGACCTCTGCACAGCACTGAAACAAGTCAACCGAACCTCTGCTGGCCGAACTTAGCTTGCCTAATTCGCCTTCAATGTTCGGCCTCTGCACTGCACTGAAACAAGTCAACCGAACCTCTGCTGGCCGAACCTAGTTTGACTAGTTCGCCCTTCAAAGTTCGACCTTGCTTCACACACTGATAACAGCTAACGCAATCGGCAGCTCACTAGTAACTGGGATGGTTAATCACTACTCCTCAGTCTACTAAGTCGAGCATTAGACACAGTTGCCATCACAGTTCGGGAGGTTGTGCAGGTAGGCCGAGCTACCAACTCACACCCCCACAGTGAAATCCTGCACATTATTATCAATATCTAAAATAGGGAAAAAAACAATTAATATAAAATAAAACACACAAATATATTTGTGATCACTAATTCTGCATCATTTTTAATTAATATAAGTGGTCTTGAAAAGCAACTCTCTCATATCACTGAAATTTCTGTCCAAATTATTTAATTATATTGACTGCAGTGATGCTGGAAATACAATACACGCATGTGCAAACCAGTAGCGCTACGGCATTCCCTATTTCCATAACGCTTCAGTGGTCTGGCGCTATTATAAGTCGCTACTTAGTAGCGACTTTCAATAGCGCCACATAATCACGACTTCAGTAGCGATATAGCCATTTCCAAGAGGGGAAAACCCGTGGCGCTACGGCGTAGCGCTACGGCGTCGCGTCATGGAAAGTCACTATATGACAGGTCCTAAGTTGAGTTAACACGACATGATTGAAGAACAAAAGAATCAGGTATAATTATTTATTGGGTTTACACTAATGGTCTATATTATAGATTGGTACTACAACATTATATTCAAATGTGATAGATAACATACCTTCAAGGCTGTGCTTGCTAGTGAACTCCGATGGAAAAATCCAACTACAACTCTCATTCTACTTAACGGTGCGTTGATCACTCCAATAGCCTTTTGAACTCCTAGGTTCAATGTGTCAGCAAAACAACGAATATGTGATGGCCCAGCCCCATAATCACGCACAGCCTTCGAAATGTTCGAAGCATTGTCAGTTGTCACAAAAAGTTTAACCTGGCTATTTATATCAACAGAGCAATCCTCAGCATCATCATCATCTATATCCAGGTTAGCGTCATCATCAACAAAATTTGTGCTAGCTAAAATGCCCGAGTGCTTGCATGTCTTTAGTAAGAGTTTCTTCAACTTTTCTCCAGAACGAGTTACTGACGCATCGTATGTACAAAGTTGAAAAGTTTTCAGTTTAAAATCTAGACTCACAAGATGCAGGGTGCAAGTAATGTAGCTGGTAGTGTCTCCGCTAGTACAGGCATCAGTCGTCAAGCAAATATTTGGAACCCATCTTTTGATGTTATCATTAGGCTTCTTCATATGTTTTACTATGATCTGCTTTAGTTTTTCACTAGCTTGGGAGTAGATATCAGGAATGATTTTTTCCCTGAATTACTTCCTAGATGGAATAAGCCTTATCTGTTGACATTTTGAAAATTTCCGGTGGCATAATTGAAGAATGTATTAGAAATCGTGAAACATTCTAAGCATCATCTCTATCATTATCTGATTATCAGAATACTGAGGCATGTTTGAAGGTAAGTTGTATGTTATTGTTTTCTTCTATCAAAACAAATGTCACAAGGTGGATGTTTGGTTTGTCTTTAAAATACCACCTAAAGTTAAAGCTGCTGCTGGTCTTCTTCTGTTGAACTTCATCATCTCATTGATAATGATCATCATTATTATCACGGCGTCCCCTCAATAAAGAAAATGCTATGTCATTTCTAGGCAAGTATGCTGAACCTCTCTTTTATATATGACCATCACAGCCTATCCTCTCACATTAAATTTTATCTTCTTACTATCCATTCATTCATGGTTAGCTAAACAACAACATCATCATCATGTGAGTGTATTATTTATTATCATCAATTATTATTATTTATTATCATCAATTATTATTATTTATTATCATCAATTATTATTATTTATTATCATCAATTATTATTATTTATTGTCGTCAATTATTATTGTACAGGAATTTGGGGGGTAGCGGTAGCTGTCACCTGTACAGCGGCCCACTTCCAGTGAGTGAATAGTAGCAGTACTGCAATTGCCTCTAGCTAGCCCCAAGGTCGGCAGGCTACACTGTTTGAACACGATTTGCAGCGTTGTCCGTAGACTGTACACAGTGAGGAGTTGTCTTAACTACCTCACTTTCCACTGAGTTCTTGCTCGGGCAGAATAGCTGCGCTGGGTCGAACCAACAGGTTGAACAATCGTTCCAGTATCACACTCCCGAAGGTAGTGTGCAGTGTAAGTCTCTTGGACTGATCACTTTATACTGACTATAGCCCTTGCTGTTGGTCGACTTGTCCAAGTTGCCACTAATTAATTATTTGCTAAGTGCTTATGCTTGTCTTGTTTGCTTGCTTGTGTTTGCATCTAGTTACTTGTTCTTTATGTCTTTGCTGTGCAGAGAGAATCATCAAGAAGTGAGAGTGCCAGGTTAACTCTGATTTATTACTGAACTTACACAAACATATATACACAATGGGCGGGTACAAATTGGCAGCAATAAATTGTAGCACAAAAGAACAGACTCCGCATTCTGGCCTGATTGGCCCATAGCATAAAGAGGCAGGCAAAATGTTAACAATAAGGCTGTTTTTAGTCAAGCTTGATTGCACAGCAGCACATGTTGACAATACAAGATAAATAATGAATAAGCAAGGTATACAATGTTAATTAAGAGTGAGTATATGAAATAGAATTCGGGAGTATAATAATGGCTAAATAGAATTCGGTACTAGATTGTCTATACTGTCCAGGTCGACTGGAGTGTGCTGGCTACATTTCCCAACATTATTATTTATTATCGTCAATTATTATCATTTATGATCGTCAATTATTATTATTTATTATCGTCAATTATTTATTATTTATTATCGTCAATTATTTATTATCTATTATCGTCAATTATTTATTATCTATTATCGTCAATTATTTATTATCTATTATCGTCAATTATTTATTATCTATTATCGTCAATTATTTATTATCTATTATCGTCAATTATTTATCATCTATTATCGTCAATTATTTATCATCTATTATCGTCAATTATTTATCATCTATTATCGTCAATTATTTATTATCTATTATCGTCAATTATTTATTATCTATTATTGTCAATTATTTATTATCTATTATCGTCAATTATTTATTATCTATTATCGTCAATTATTTATTATCTATTATCGTCAATTATTTATATCTATTATCGTCAATTATTTATATCTATTATCGTCAATTATTTATTATCTATTATCGTCAATTATTTATTATCTATTATCGTCAATTATTTATTATCTATTATCGTCAATTAGTTATTATCTATTATCGTCAATTATTTATTATCGATTATCGTCAATTATTTATTATCTATCATCGTCAATTATTTATTGTCTATTATCGTCAATTATTTATTGTCTATTATCGTCAATTATTTATTGTCTATTATCGTCAATTATTTATTGTCTATTATCGTCAATTATTTATTGTCAATTATCGTCAATTATTTATTGTCAATTATCGTCAATTATTTATTGTCAATTATCGTCAATTATTTATTGTCAATTATCGTCAATTATTTATTGTCAATTATCGTCAATTATTTATTGTCAATTATCGTCAATTATTTATTGTCAACTATTGTCAATTATTTATTGTCAATTATCGTCAATTATTTATTGTCAATTATCGTCAATTATTTATTGTCAATTATCGTCAATTATTTATTGTTAATTATCGTCAATTGTTTATTGTCAATTATTTATTGTCAATTATCGTCAATTATTTATTGTCAATTATCGTCAATTATTTATTGTCAATTATCGTTAACTATTTATTGTCAATTATCGTCAATTATTTATTGTCAATTATCGTCAATTATTTATTGTCAATTATCGTCAATTATTTATTGTCAATTATCGTCAATTATTTATTGTCAATTATCGTCAATTATTTATTGTCAATTATCGTCAACTATTTATTGTCAATTATCGTCAATTGTTTATTGTCAATTATCGTCAATTATTTATTGTCAATTATCGTCAATTATTTATTGTTAATTATCGTCAATTATTTATTGTCAATTATCGTCAATTATTTATTGTTAATTATCGTCAATTATTTATTGTCAATTATCGTCAATTATTTATTGTCAACTATTGTCAATTATTTATTGTCAATTATCGTCAATTATTTATTGTCAATTATCGTCAATTATTTATTGTCAATTATCGTCAATTATTTATTGTCAATTATCGTCAATTATTTATTGTCAATTATCGTCAATTATTTATTGTTAATTATCGTCAATTGTTTATTGTCAATTATCGTCAATTATTTATTGTCAATTATCGTCAATTATTTATTGTTAATTATCGTCAATTATTTATTGTCAATTATCGTCAATTATTTATTGTCAATTATTTATTGTCAATTATCGTCAATTATTTATTGTCAATTATCGTCAATTATTTATTGTCAATTATCGTTAACTATTTATTGTCAATTATCGTCAATTATTTATTGTCAATTATCGTCAATTATTTATTGTCAATTATCGTCAATTATTTACTGTCAATTATCGTCAATTATTTATTGTCAATTATCGTCAATTATTTATTGTCAATTATCGTCCATTATCGTCTATTATCGTCTATTATCGTATATTATTGTCTATTATCGTCTATTATCGTCTATAATCATCTATTATCGTCTATAATCGTCTATTATCGTCTATTATGATCTATCGCGTTATTATGATCTATCGCGTTATTATCATCTATCGCGTTATTATCATCTATCGCGTTATTATGATCTATCGCGTTATTATTATTTATTACATCATCATCGTCGTCGCCGCCGCCACCGTCACCATCATCATTGGTCATGTGAGTGTATTAATTAGTATTATAAATTATTATTATGCATAAAATTTAATGATTTATTTTAATGAAAATAATAATAGCTAAACTTGGTTAGTCAATTAATAAATAATCAGCAATAATACATGTCAAACATAGCACATGATGGTATATTATTTGGATTACGAGTCGATGATGATCACTACAACTACCACCAGTACTTTGATTATTACCCTAAAACAACCCCACGGTATTACTGGAAATTATTAATTATTACTACTACTATTATAATTATTGTTGATTTTTTGTAACATAATCATCTAAATAATTATTTATGTTGGGTGGTGTAAAAATTATACTATCCTAATCATGATATTATCGTCATCATCACGGTGTTTGTGTTGATGATGAAATTAATAGTATATATATGTCATGACAGTATTACATTTCACTACCACTACTCGTGACGATCTCGCATTAATATTTGTGCTCTCAGATCATTGTGATTTAATGTTGTTGCTGGTTCACTGGCAAGTTGAACTTGATTACATCTGTATCAGTGATTAGTTAACTGGTGAGCTGTAGTGTGCAACTTGCCCTGCCAATTAACTTTAATATTCCTCTTAGATTTCAGAATGTAGACATGGATGGAGATTACAGGAAGGAGAATGTGACGTCATTGAAACGTTACCTAAATCCACAAAAGCTTAGCCAGAGTGGGAAGAAAGATGATTTGGTGAACAGATGTGAGAAAAATACGGCTAGTTGCATGTGTGGGATTCATACACAACTGTCTGCTGCTCAACAAGCTACTAATGATGAGCTAAGTGATTTTAATAATAGAATTAGCAAGGTTATTGATTGGACTGCATTGCTCAAAGATTGGCCTGAACTTGATTATTGTTGTGATGTCGCTTTCAAAGCATCCGAAAAACAACAAGGCAGGTTTTAAAGAAAATAAAGTTGAAAATATGCTTGTTGGTTGTTTTGGGGGCTCCCATTAATAAAAAGGTAGCATTTCACCATCAATGAAAGAAAAAGATATTTTAGTGTCCTTAAGTTTGCGGGTATACAAGTAGTAATATATGAGCAGATCTCCCTACCAAGTGTTTTTTTGTGGGGTCAAAATCTGGGGTGATGCAATGGGTTACGGCGTTGAATGAATTCGCCGAGTTTATATTGTATTTCATTTGAGGGGCATTTGAGTGGCATTTAAGTGGCATTTGAGTTTTGATTATTTTTTTACTTAATTTGAACTTATATGGCGTATAGATTTTGAATGTACGGCATTCAAGTTTTGATAATTTTTTGTAATTCCGACTCATATGTCATCTTGAGAGAGAGAGAGAGAGGGAGGGAGGGGGAGGGAGAGAGAGGGGGAGAGATAGGGGGAGAGAGAGGGGGAGAGAGAGGGGGAGAGAGAGGGGAGAGAGAGAGGGGGAGAGAGAGGGGGAGAGAGAGGGGGGGGGGGGAGAAAGGGGGGGGGAGAGAGAGGGGGAGAGAGAGAGGGGGAGAGAGAGGGGGAGAGAGACGGAGAGAGAGAGGGAGAGAGAGGTGGAGAGAGAGGGGGAGAGAGAGGGGGAGAGAGAGGGGGAAAGAGAGGGGGAGAGAGAGGGGGGGAGAGAGGGGGAGAGAGAGGGGGGGAGAGAGAGGGAGAGAGAGGGAGAGAGAGAGAGGGAGAGAGAGAGGGAGAGAGAGAGGGGGAGAGGGAGGGAGGGAGAGAGAGAGAGGGAGAGAGAGAGGGAGAGAGAGAGGGAGAGAGGGAGAGAGGGCGAGAGAGGGAGAGAGAGAGAGGGGAGAGAGAGAGAGAGGGGAGAGAGAGAGGAGAGAGAGGAGATATATCTACATTGAATAAATACATTGATTAAAAATGAAACAATATGTGAATATTGTACAGGATTTCGTGTCTGGGTGGTAGCCACCTGTACACTCTCCCGATATGCTCTGTTCGACCCTAAGTCAGTGTTCAATAATGTGCTTATTATTGTTCACAGTGCGGGCAGTTTTGCGTGCGGCCGAATCTGGTGTGGAGTGGGTGCAATAACTATCTGGTAATTATTTGCTGTGTCCGAACCCTTGCAAGACCCGACAATAATTGTAAATTATTGTCTAGTTTATAGTTTGTTTCGAACTGTGCTCTGACATTAATTCCTCAGGAATTACTTGTCTAGTTTATAGTTTGTTTCGAACTGTGCTCTGGCAATAATTATGCTGAAGTTTTGTAGCCGAATCTGGACTCAGTCGAGATCGACAATAACTTCCTGCAATTATTATTTGACTAGCTTGTTGGATTCCCCGAATCCGAATTTGATATGTCGAACTATTAGGGCACTAAGCGTTGCGTTGTAATCTTCACCTCAGGTGAGGGTATACACAGTGATAGGGCGAACCGTTCTCACTTTCCACTTAGCTTCGTGCTTGCTAACAGTCGACCAGGTCAGTGCTTGTAGTTTTGTTGCTCCTAGTAGTGCTTGCTTCAAGAGAGAGAGATTCTTCTGAGAGTCAGGCTAACTCTGGATTTTATTGCATTGACATCAATTTAAATACAGGGAAGGCGGGTACACATTACTAACCACGCCTGAGTAAAATATTGGTACAAGCCACGCCTTGCCCTTACATCAACACCCACTTTGTAATAAATAAAAACGTGGAAAAATATAATAAACTAGTAAATAATTATTTGGTACAAGGTAGAACGCAGTAAATAGTATCGTAGGCACATGTAAACAATAGACCCTTGCATAGACATAGACAGTGTGTAGTGAGTAGACATAAATGTAGACAGTGAGTTATTTCGGAGATAAAAGCTTAACTCTTAGACAAAGGAAATAGAACAATGAGACACAAGCTCAGTCGGTAATTGCGAGAACGTATCTTACTAAGTAGAAAATAATAATGAAATATGAGATTGTACTGGCGTCCCTCACACACTCCCCTCCATTGACAACTATAAGGTCAATAAAAATAAAAAAGGGATCCAATAGTGTGTAAGAAAGATGTAATGTCCACTTGCCCAGTATGTCTCTTAATATTGTCCTCGTTCTTTCTGGATAGCCGTCTTTATTTCTTCCACTCTTTGTAATTGTTTGTATGCCTCACGGGTGGCCTGATATAACTCTTCCTCTAAACGTTGGATGCGTCTGTATTTGTCCTCTCTCCTTCCTTTCTCTACCCTTTAGGTGAGCGTTCTCTCCCCTGTAGACGGACGCCCGACCGGGCTGCCGCCCGCCAACGACGCGCTCTATGTCTCCTTCTTTCTCTTTCGGTACTTGGTGTTTGGGGTATGTTTTCTTGCTGAGCGAGGTGTCGCTGGTATGCTGCTTCTTTGCCTCCCATCGGCATCCGTGGTGTTTTCTTGTTAGTGTAGTGATCGGCTACGTCGATCCTGGCTATTTTGGTAGGTGTACCGTTAGTTCTATCACCAAGCCTTTTTTGTATTGGCAACTTCTCTATTTCTTTAATTGGAGTTGGCGTGCCGAAGGGTGCTGGTTTATTCCACTTCATGGTCCTGCAGAATTCGGGGTAGGATCGCTCATCCACTTCGTAGAGGGGTCGAGCTTCTCCACCATGTGCAGCTTCTCCCCCTCAGCTCCTGATATGTTTTAATATGGTGTCACGCGAGCTACTTTTCTTGCCACAGGCACAGAAAAAGTAAGTGAAATGCTGGTGCACGTGATACATTATTCTCTTCTTATTCAGCTGGAGGCTACATACTTTGCAGCCCCATGTGTCTCCTTGCACTTGGTAGATGGCTTTTTTAATGGCCTGTGATGTCTCATCTGATTTCCAGGTTTCTCTCGTGTGTGATGGCGGTAGAGGAGGTGTTTTCGTGGCTGGTGTTCGAATTCGACACCTAGCTGCACCGTCGTCGGCTAAAGTAATGTTGTTTACCTTTGTAGGTGCTGAAGTGGTTCTCTTTTTTGTCCGACTGGTGTGCGTTCCTGCTAGTAATGCTTCAGCAAAGGTCGGGTTTTCTTCTGTTGATATTGCGCCGTCGTTTTCCATCTCTGCTAGTATCCTGGTGATGTTCTGTAAGCACTGCTTTCGGTAGTGTGTGGCATTCACCATTGGTCTGGTATTTTTATTTGCATAGGGTACCTGGTTAGGCATGCCTCATTGGGTTGTAGGTGCCGCCTTTTCTATTGTCTTGGTTGGCCACGTGTTTCGGTGGGTGTGTTGTTCCGGTGAGGGGGCGTTTTTGGAGGTAGAGCTCTTTCTGGGAGTTGTCCCCTCGCTTTGGGTAAGTTTTTTTCTGGTATCTTCGTTTCGGAGTTGTCTACTCTTCGTCAATTTATTATTCTCTTCGTTTCTCCTTCATTCTGCCATGGCGGGTAAGCTATCTCTTCTATTTTCATTCTTTCTTCGCCATTTCTGTCCCCCTCTTTCACTTCTTGTGTTCGGTAGCATTGATAATCAGTGAATTTAACTGGTTTTTTCGGCTCTCTCCTAGGCCTGTCGTAAGTAGTGGTGGTTTCTGGTCTGGGTGGTAGGGGTGGTCACTCGTTGTTGTCCAGTTCTTGTCTCCTTGGACTTGGTACTAGGGGTTGACTCCCTGGTGGTACTTGGTCCCCGTGTTCGGGTGTAGGTGGTCTCGTTGGCGTGGGTGTATCGGTAGTTTGCTCTTCTAGAGGTGCCGGTGGTGGGGGTGGTGGTACCTTTCTAGGTTCTTCTTCGGCCCTCCTTGGGGGGTCAAGGGTTGGTTCTTCAACCTCTACACTATCCCTTGTCACTGGGCGCCTCAGGTACGCCCCTCTCATATTCGGCCGGACGGCCTGCTCCCTGCTTGGGGGTGCCCTACCGATCGCTTCTTGACACGACCTATAATGTTTTAGTCGCCGGCTGTTTTGTATAAACCCCTGTCCGTCTTTCTCCAGGCGGTAGGTGTGGTTGGGGTACGCCTGCGTGATGGTGTATGGCCCGACATAGCTCGGTTGGAGTTTTGGGTTGCTCCCCTTGGTACGGCGTTTGTTTTCTATGACGACTAGGTCGCCCTCAGCGAACCTTAGGGGCTCGTCTCCCTCTTCTTGACGCACTTGGCGTTGTGAGTCTCGCACGTACTCGTGGGCTATCGCCAGGTTTTCCTGTATGCGTAGGGTGTGTTCGGTGACTGTGGCTCCGTCTAGCGTGGGGGCGTGTCTCGAGAGCTGATCGGGGAGTCGCACCTCTCTCCCCATCATTAATAGGTTGGGTGTCTCTCCAGTGGTGGAGTTGGGGGTTGCTCGGCACGCCCTCATTATCTGGGGCAACAAACTGTCCCATTCATCTTTTCCTCTGGTGAGTATCAAGGATCGTAGTGCATCGCCCAGCGTTCTATTCTGGCGCTCCACCATTCCGTTCCCCTGGGGGTGGTATGGCGTGGTGTGTGTCTTCCTTACGCTCCACAGGGTGCACAGCTCTTCCAACAATGTTGACTCGAACTGCGCGCCCTGGTCTTTGTGGAGTTGTTCGGGTAGCCCCCAATAGCTGAATACTCTTTCGTCCAGGGTGGTGGCCACGGTGGGTGCTGTGGCGTCTGGTATAGCAATGGCGTCTTGCCAACGGGTGAAATGATCCGTGAGGACGAGGATCCATCGGTTCTTTCGACGAGTGGGGGGCAGGGGTCCGACCAAATCCACGGCCAATTTTTGGAAGGGTCTCCCCGCATAGAGTCGCTGGCCTTCGAGGGCACCAGGGGGTCGGCTCTTCTTAGCCACTTGGCATACCTCGCAGCTCCTTACGAGGCGGCGTACCATGGTGGACATGCCCGGCCAGTACCAGTCGAGCATCACGCGGTTCCTAGTTCTGTTGATGCCAGCATGGGCCAGTTTATGGGCCTCCCATATTGTGTTCTCGCGCCACGAAGGGGGGCAGACGGTACAGTGCTTGGTCCTTCCTTGGTGTTCCAAGTGGATGGTGAGCACTCCGTCGGGTCTTATACGCAGGCGCTCCCTTCGATCATGCAGAACTCGTAGCTCCGTGCTGCCCTCTTCCAACTCTTGTCGTGAGATGGGCTCTTGATCCTTGATTGCTTGGTATAGGTGGGCCACGGGGTGGCTGCATTCCTGTTGCGCTCGTGCTAGCTCCTGAGTGTTGCGAGCAGGGTCAGTCACGGTCAGGCGGACCAGAGGTGGTTTCCCTTCGCCGACGAGGTCGGCATGGGTGGGTCCCCCATCGCGCCATTCAATGGCGTTGCATTGTTTGCAGTCCACGCACTGATCCTGTCTGCTGAGCCCGTCTGCGTTGGCATGGTTGGGGCCTGCCCGATGCTCGAGCTGGTAGGTGAACTCAGCCAATATTTCTAGCCAGCGTGCAATCTGATGTGAGGGTTCTTTTCGGCGGCACAACCAACGGAGGGAAACGTGGTCCGTTCTGAGTCGGAACTTCTTGCCGTATAGGTAGGGCCGGAAATGTTTCACGGCCTTTACCACTGCAAGGAGTTCTCTCCTGGTCACACAGTAATTCCGTTCCGCTGGCGCCAAGGTCTTGCTATAATAGGCAATCACTCGTTCCTTGCCTTCTTGCTCTTGTGAGAGTACTGCACCCAGCCCCACGGCACTGGCGTCTGTGTCTAATATATAGGTGCTTGAAGGGTCGGGGTAGCCCAATATGGGGGCTTGGCTCAATCTTGTCTTGAGATTGTGGAAAGCTCGGTGTTCCTCCTCACCCCATCTCCAGCTTGTCCTTTTGCCGGTCAGTACAGTCAGTGGTTTGGCTATGGTGGCGTATACCGGGATATACTGGCGATAATAGCCAGCGGTACCGAGGAACGCCTGGAGGGCCTTCACGTCTCTGGGGTCCTCCCACCTTTGTACAGCTTCCACCTTTCCGGGGTCTGTAGCTACACCTTCGGCACTTACTATGTGGCCCAAGTAGCGCACTCTCTGGCTCAGCAGCTCACATTTTGAGGGCTTGACCTTCAGGTCGGCTTGCTGGAGTCGACCCAACACCTCTCCCAGCCTGTGTATGTGTGTCTGAAAGTCGGGTGCTATTATGATCACATCGTCTAGGTATAGTAGGAGTGTTTTCCAATGTAGCCCTTTCAGCACTCGCTCCATCAGGCGTTGGAAGGTGGCGGGTGCGGAGGTAAGGCCGAACGGAAGGACTTTCCACCTCCACAGCCCGCTTCTGGTGATAAAGGCGGACTTCTGCTGTGCGTCTGCATCGAGTGGCACCTGCCAATATCCGCTGGTAAGGTCTAACGTAGAGAAGTAACGGCTACCGGCTAGGGCATCTAGCGAATCATCTATCCTGGGGATAGGGTATGCGTCCTGGCGTGTGACGTCATTGAGTTTACGATAGTCCACGCAAAATCTCCATGACGAATCCTTCTTTCGTACCAGGACGACAGGTGAACTCCAAGCACTATCTGCTGGCTCGATCAGATCTTTAGCTAGGAGCTCCTTGACTTGGCGCTCGGCCTCCGCCTCTTTCTCTGCTCCTAGTCTGTGTGGGGGGCAACGTATGGGTCTCGTACCCGGGGCCACAGGAATGGAGTGCTCTGCCCAGTGCGTGCATCCTATGTCTCCATCATCCTTGCTAAATACCGTCTGGTATCGGGTCAATAACTCGTGGAGTTGTCGTTCTTCCTGGGTGGTTTTGCACCCTTGTCTCGCCTGGGAATACAAATCTTGCAAGTGGGGAGGCAGATCCTGACCTCCTTGAGCTCGGGTAGCTGGGGTGTCCGAGGTAGACTGAACCTCCTCGGGGTCCACTCCAGTGAATGTCCCGACTATCTCTCCGGCCGGTATGCGGACTTTCTCTGAGGAGGGGTTGAGGCATCTCACTAAGACTCTCCCTTGGTCGTCGGGGGTGTTTACGCTGGTGGCTAGGAGGGGTCCACCCTCGATGCTTTCTATGATCCCTTGCCGACATGGTTCTTTACTGGTGAGGTGGCATAGGAGGGTGGTTTCGGTTTGGGGTGGCAAGTAGGTGTTTCTTTGTACTTATACGTTGGACACCAGGTCCCGTCCATGTCGGTCTGTACAGGTGAATTCTTTTCCCTGCACCGTGAGGATCGGTTTGTCGAACCCCATCTGGCAGCTCCGATTCGTTAGAAACGGCATGCCGAGGATTACGTCCTCATTAATCTGACTGACGACGAAGGTCTCTTCATATCGGATGTGCCGAATACGCCCCGAGAGTGTAATGAGCCCATAGAATGGTAGCCGTGTCCCATCTGCCATCAGCCCGTGGGAGTCCTTCTGCTGTAGACGTTGCTGGATGCGGTCGGGAAGTCGGTCGTAAACCCGTTTGCACCCGGTATCGATGAGGTAGGAGACCGTTCGACCTTCCACCTTTCCAGGCAGATAGTAGCTGGATTTGTACGGCCTTTCGATCTGGTTGAGGTGGATTGTTCGAGGGTGGCTCGTTTCTGGTTGGCTCCAGGGGGGTGTCTCTCGCCTTGGGGTATTCTCGTTTTCATCGTCTTCCGATGGTGGTGGCTCCTCTTCTTCTTCCTCATCACTCAAGGGAGTGAACCGGTTGGTTAGGGCGATTTGAGGTGGCCCTATTCGCTGTGTAGTCTTCCGGCTGCGACAGTCGGTATATGGGGTCTTGTGTTGGTGTGTTGCCCTTGTGCAGCTAGTAGGTGACCCTACTACTGCGGGCCGAGCCCGTTTCCCTGTCGTGCGGTCCAAGGAGCAGTTTTGCATTGGCTGCGGAGGTGTCCGGTGCGCTGGCAGCCCCAGCAGCGCTTGGGAGGTCCCCCTTGTGGCTTTTGCCGCAGGTCGGCCACTTCCTTGCTGAGGGCCTCGACCGTCTTTAGTAACTTGGCCAGGGGGTCTTCCACTTCTTGGCAGGAGATCTCGCCGGTGGGCAGATCTGTAGTGTGGTCGGTGGGCCCTTCATGAATGGTCCGAACGTTAGATTGGGGGAGTGGATTGTGTTGGATTTGTAGATAGTCATTGCCTGCTCTTACGGCCTCCTCTAAGTGGGTGGGCCGGATGGCCAGCAAGTGTCGTTGCAGGTATGCGTGGCCTAACGTACTTTGGAACGTTTGGAGGGTTAACTCCGTCCGGTTCTCTTGTGGTAAGTCCTCGTAGGCCGCTTCCACTAGCTTTTCTACACTGGCGGCATGCTCTCGTAATGTGTCTCTTGGGTGCTTGCGATACACCATTAGCTTGGCTTGGGCCTCCGTCCTGGTAAGTCCGAAGCTGGCCCTTAGGGCTTCTATTATGGCAGGTTGTGTGGGGCCGCGTCCACATTGTTCCGCCTTCCCTGTTAGAGCATGGCGGAGGTGGACTGTGGCTTCTTCTGGAGTCCAACGGTTCATTCTAGCCACTTCTTCGAAGCGCTGTATGAAGTAGTGTACGTCACCCTCTCCATTGAAGTGAGGCACCTTGAATTTGCTTTTTGCGGTTGACGTTGTCATTCTCTCTAGAATGTCGGTGAGTGTCCCCATAATCTGCATGGAGGAGCCCTCTCTGTCGGAGCTGACTGCTCTTCGCCTGTATGTCATCTTGCTGCTTGGGTCCTGGGTTTGGGAGGTTGCGCTTTCTGTGGGTATTCAAATCCCACTGCTGCCACCAATGTACAGGATTTCGTGTCTGGGTGGTAGCCACCTGTACACTCTCCCGATATGCTCTGTTCGACCCTAAGTCAGTGTTCAATAATGTGCTTATTATTGTTCACAGTGCGGGCAGTTTTGCGTGCGGCCGAATCTGGTGTGGAGTGGGTGCAATAACTATCTGGTAATTATTTGCTGTGTCCGAACCCTTGCAAGGCCCGACAATAATTGTAAATTATTGTCTAGTTTATAGTTTGTTTCGAACTGTGCTCTGACATTAATTCCTCAGGAATTACTTGTCTAGTTTATAGTTTGTTTCGAACTGTGCTCTGGCAATAATTATGCTGAAGTTTTGTAGCCGAATCTGGACTCAGTCGAGATCGACAATAACTTCCTGCAATTATTATTTGACTAGCTTGTTGGATTCCCCGAATCCGAATTTGATATGTCGAACTATTAGGGCACTAAGCGTTGCGTTGTAATCCTCACCTCAGGTGAGGGTATACACAGTGATAGGGCAAACCGTTCTCACTTTCCACTTAGCTTCGTGCTTGCTAACAGTCGACCAGGTCAGCGCTTGTAGTTTTGTTGCTCCTAGTAGTGCTTGCTTCAAGAGAGAGAGATTCTTCTGAGAGTCAGGCTAACTCTGGATTTTATTGCATTGACATCAATTTAAATACAGGGAAGGCGGGTACACATTACTAACCACGCCTGAGTAAAATATTGGTACAAGCCACGCCTTGCCCTCACATCAACACCCACTTTGTAATAATTAAAAACGTGGAAAAATATAATAAACTAGTAAATAATTATTTGGTACAAGGTAGAACGCAGTAAATAGTATCGTAGGCACATGTAAACAATAGACCCTTGCATAGACATAGACAGTGTGTAGTGAGTAGACATAAATGTAGACAGTGAGTTATTTCGGAGATAAAAGCTTAACTCTTAGACAAAGGAAATAGAACAATGAGACACAAGCTCAGTCGGTAATTGCGAGAACGTATCTTACTAAGTAGAAAATAATAATGAAATACGAGATTGTACTGGCGTCCCTCACAATTTATACATTTATTGCGTAAAAAGTAGGGAAAATCTCATATAATATAGCTAGAGTCAGTAAATATTAAATAATACAAAACACTACAACCTGTAATGACAATCAATGCATAAGCTTTTACTAAAAAAAATATCTTGAAAACCTTCAAACATGATCTCAAATGGAAAAAAATGAATGAAGTTAGATATTCATCTATTTGTATACATCTACAAAAAAGAGGTATTTGGTAAAATATTGTTTCATTTCATCCAATTTCCATTAATTTTTTTGCAAGAAGAAACATCCTCTAAATGGTTAAATTTCATCTATTTGTACATACTTACAAGAAAAACAGGCTATTTTGGTAAAATATTCTTTTATTTCATTCAATTTTCATTAATTTTTTTGCAAAAAGAAATCATATTCTAAATGGTTAAATTTCATCAATTGTACAAATTTACAAAAAAAAACAAACTATTAGGTAAAATATTCTTTCATTTCATTAAATTTTCCTGTAAGTGGTTAAATTTCATCTATTTGTACAAATTTACAAAAAAACAGGGTATTTGGTAAAATATTCTTTCATTTCATTAAATTTTTATTAATTTTTTTGCAAAAAGAAATCATCCTCTAAATGGTTAAATTTTATCTGTTTGTATATATTTACAAAAAAAACAGGGTATTTGGTAAAATATTTTTTTATTCTATTCAATTTTCATTAATTTTTTCAATAATTGTTTAAATATACATTATTCATTATTTTCTTATTGTTAGGTAAACAACCTATCATACAAAATTAGTTTCTTGAGTGAGGGTTTTATCCTACATCTTCTTTTTGAATTTTTTTTAAAAATTTACCATTTTTTCAAAACAATCATTTATATATGCAATTTCCATTATTTTTTTTAAACAGAACAAACGCTATCTCTGAGAGGTTGGAGATATTGTGGTAGAAAACTTATGTCATGATGATGAGAAAGCTATGGATTTACCCATTCAAGAACAAATCATTTTCGATGGTAATTTCAATTCTGAAAACTAAATCAATGTAATTTGTTTTCCAAAATGCAATCATCAGAAAACTTCTGTCATGATGATGAGAAGACTATGGATTTACCCATTCAAGAACAAACCATTTTCGATAGCTATTCCAATTCTGAAAACTAAATCAATGTAATTTGTTTTTCAAAATGCAATCATCAGAAAACTTCTGTCATGATGATGAGGGGGCTATGGATTTACCCGTTCAAGAACAAACCATTTTCGATGGCAACTTCAATTCTGAAAACTAAATCAATGTAATTTTTTATTCTTTGTCTCCCATGAAATTGTTCAAAAAAATTAGAACTGAAGTATGTGGTATTACGTAATCATTTTTTTTTAAAAAAAAAACACATCAAAGTCGACAAATTACGCCTCTAGATAGTTAAAATTTACAATATTTGAGAATTAATCGCAATAGAAACATTAAGTCTACTTGCTAATAAAGAATTTGAGTGTTAAATTTGACTAATTGATTCAATGATATTATATGGATCTTTTTAAAAATAAACATTTCAATGGATATACCATATTTAGTCTTTGACACTCTTAAAACCATTTTACAGTAAATTTCACCAACAATATTTTAGAAATTTTTATTATATATTTTTATAAGAAAAATGTGGTGTTTGGTAAAATATTCTTTTATTCCATTCAATTCTCATTAATTTTTTTGAGTGAGGGTTTTATCCTACAGCATCTTTTTAAATTTTTTATGTTTGAAAACAGGGTTTTATTACATAGCTTTTTTTTGTTTTTTAACTTTTTTAAAAAAATAATCATTAAAATATATAGTTTTCAATATTTTTTAAAATATATATATATATAGCTTTTCTTTTTAACCTTTTCTTAAAAAAATCATTAAAAATTACCAAGTTACTCCTCTAGATGATTAAAATTTACACTATTTGGAAAATAATTGCAAAAGAAATACCATATTTAGTTTTTGACTGTTTTAAAACTGTTTTACATTAGATTTTGCGTAATACCAGCGATATTATAGAGATTTTCACTTTATATTTACAAAGAATTTGGTATTTGGGAAAATATTCTTTTATTCCATTCAATTTTTATTAATTTTTTGAGTGAGAATTTTATCCTACACCTTCCTTTTTTTTAAATTTTTTCATGTTTCAAAACAGGGTTTTATTACATACCATTTTTATCTTTTTTAAAAACTTATAAGTTTTTTAAAAAACAATCCTTAAAATATATAATTTTTGATATTTTTTTAAAAACCGTCAAAAATCGACAAATTACTCCTCTAGATGAATAAAATTTACAGTATCGGGAAAATAATTGTAATAGAAAATACCATATCTAGTTTTTACATTCATAAAACTGTTTTATAGTAAATTTTGTGTAATACGAACTACTATAGCTTACGATGTCAATGGTTACAAAGCATTTTTCTTGAACAATATCTTCTTTGATGTTCTGCTGATATATTATTAGTCTCAGAGAGGAATTCCTGTATTCCGTATTCTTTTTGATCCAATAATGAACTAAAATACAAAAGTTATTCATTATATAAATAAATTTTTTCAAATTTGAATTTTACTCTTAGCTACATTAGATAGTTTACATTATATGTAACAGGAAAATAACTCACTGAGTTACATCATTCAGCTCATTATTTTTGGCATTTTCTACTGGTGGTGCTCGTGAATGCCTGGAACTTGTGCAGACCGGACTGCAGACTAGTAGGTGTACCTACTAAAGAGGTGCTCAACAGACGTCGTTTTCAGGCAGAAGTGGCTGAAGGTCTAATCAAAGTGAATTCGGCTCAGAGAGGCAGGCCTGCATCAGGCCATTCTGTAGCATTTCCACCACCCACACGAAAGATTCGCAAAACTCCATCGCAAGACGTTAGGTACGATGGCTACTGTCATTGGCCGGTAAAATCCGAGAAGAGAGGTCGCTGCAAAGTGTGTGAGCTCACGACGAATACAGCCTGTGAGAAATATGACCTCAAGCTTTGCTTTCTCGATGATCGCAATTGTTTTAGGAGGTATCATCATAACTAACGAGGACAACGATGTTCGAAATATAGATTAGCGTTGTCACTTTGTAATAACTATGGCCTGTTCTAAAAAGCTCATATTATCGACTTAGACTTGTAATCTACTGTAAATTGTTCTATAATAAAAGCTGTTGTGAATGTAACATGTACATTGCATTCCTTATCATATTCCGTACTAAGTGAAATAGTCATTGCTCACCAACAGAAGCTGTACAGCGTGACACTATAATGAAAGCCCATTGTTGCACGTGTGCAACCTTAGATGTCTGGAGTTTGGATTGTGCTATCAAAATAATTCAAACTTATTTGAATGTATAATTGCATACTTGGTAGATTTAACTAATAACATGAATCTTCCTATGATTTTGTTCCTGGTTGGGCCTCACAGGTTCAATAATAATTTGAGGCAGTTGTAATAAACCTAAGATAGTGTAATTACCCTACTATCCTTCTACTGGTGGTCTACTGGACAACAAGAGGTTCCACCACACAGTAGGGTTTATTAGTGATTGCCAGAGACTTCCAAATATATGTTTATTTAAAAATTGTTCAATTCTTAGATTTGCCTAAGCGAGGGAAGACAACTCTTATTCAGAGTTAATTCACAGACTTAATTAGCAGATTTTGAAAACTGCGTCCTCAAGTGTAGACAACTTCTATTCAAGATTAATCATCCAGATTAATTAGTACTCCTTGAAAACTACTTATTCAAGTGTAGACAACTTCTGTTCAAGATTAATCCTCCAGATTAATTAGAAATCTTTGAAAAACTACTTCAAGTGTAGACAACTTCTATGCAAGGCTGATCTTCAGAACTAATTAGCAATCTTTAAAAACTACTTACTCACAATAATACAAGGTTGAAATTTTTTCACAGCTTCTCTTATTTCTCCAGAAAACCCCCTGATGGTTGGCTTACCAGGGATAAAAAAAATGGATAGTGTAACAGGTACTTATCTGGTTTTCAAAGTCCTATGGAACAGTAAATACTCCCAGAGTCCACGAAGCAAGTTAGTAATAAAAAATAATATAGAAGTCAAAAAAAAAAATGATGCACAAGAATATAAGTCAATGGCTAAAATAAAAACTCTAAAACAACTGGCTTTGCTTCCAACTGTTTGTCTTATTTATATTTAGGTGTTTTCCAAGACGCACCTGGAAGTCGAGACTAATTGTATGGAAATTAAATACATATATACATGAATAATATGGTCATATGACAAGATAATAAAATATAATATACAAAAACTTTGGTCTGTTCAGCTGGGTGTGAGATGATAAGATATAAGTAGTAATATATGAGCAGATCTCCCTACCAAGTGTTTTTTGTGGTTCTGACCTTGGAGTTGAGGCAATGAGTTACGGCGTTGGATGAATTCGCCGAGTTTATATTGTATTTTATTTGAGGGGTATTTGAGTGGCATTTGAGTGGCATTTAAGGGGTATTTGAGTTTTGATTATTTTTTTACTTGATTTGAACTTATACGGCATATAGATTTTGAATGTATGGCACTCATATGACAACATTTTTGACGGAGTTGTAATTGCCACTGAATTGTTTTTGTATAAGATAAACCATCTACAACGCTATAGTTATTGTTATAGTTTTATTATTACATAATAAGTATTACATTATTTGCTTACTGGAGAATGTAATAAAATATATATCATAATAAAGTGTAATAGGTTGAATATATAGTGTTAAAGTCTATAAAAACTTTTTAATTTGTAAAGTATTTGATGACTTTACAAGAAATATCATCACATTCAGGTTCAATCACGATGACAAGATTTTCTTCAAGTTTAAGTTTACTATCTTCCAATATAGATAGAGAAAGTTTTGAAAAATCCTCCAAGTCATTATAAATAAAAACTCTATAAATCGATGGTGTTGAATTTGTAATTGCTGCTGAATTGTTTTCGCATATGATGTATCTATCACACACACAATCAGTAGTTGTTTCGATTTCTTCATAATTGTATATAGTAATAGTAATATATGAGCAGATCTCCCTACCAAGTGTTTTTTTGTGGATTAGACCTTGGGGTGAAAACAATGGGTTACGACGTTGGATGGATTCGCCGAGTTTATATTGTATTTCATTTGAGGGGCATTTGAGTGGCATTTGAGTGGCATTTAAGTGGCATTTGAGTTTTGATTATTTTTTTACTTGATTTGAACTTATATGACATATAGATTTTGAATGTATGGCATTCAAGTTTTGATAATTTTTTTACATAATTATATACATACTTGAGAGAAAGAAAGAGATAGAGGAGAGAGAGGGAGGAGAGAGGGAGAGGGAGAGGAGAGAGAGATTTTTTAGTTTTCTATACATTCATGTATATATGGTTTATTATGGACGTATTTATGGGTATATTTATATCTACATAGAGAGAGGAGATATATCTACATTGAACAAATATATTGATCAAAAATGAAAACTATATGATTATATACCTGATTACATAATAAGTAGGGAAAATCTTCCTATATAATATAGCTAGAGTCAGTAAATACTAAGTTATACAAAGCAATACAACTTGTAATGACAATCAATGCATTCATACATACATACATACGGTATCTTGAGAGAGAGAAAGAGAGAGAGGAGAGAGAGATCTTTTAGTTTTCTAGCAATTAATGTATATATGGTCAATTATGTACATATTTATGGGTATATTTATATCTACAAGGAGAGAGAGAGAAGAGAGGAGATATATCTAAATTGAATAAATACATTGATTAAAAATGAATCATTATATGATTATATACATTTATTACATAATAAGTAAAGAAAATCTCCCCACATAATATAGCTAGAGTCAGTAAATACTACGTAATAAATACAAAGTAATAACAGTTAATGCATAGTTTGTTCCTTTACAATGATGTCTTTGATGTAGTGATGTTATATCTTAGGAAGGAAGACTTCTGTTCTATGTGCTTTTAATTTCGTAATGAACTAAAATAAAAAAATTATGTATTAGTATAGAATGATTAAGCAAAAATGTAAAATAATTACATGAACTTGAATTATAGTTCTAGTTACATTGGATAGTTTACATTATTAGAAAAGGGAGATAACTCACCAAGTTACATTGTTCAACTTGTTCTTTCTTGAGCATTATTTTCACCAAGTGCTTTTGATTCTCTTTCATCTATCTGAAACAAAACAAAAAATGCTTGCTTTATAAATATGTTGTAAAAAAATACACTAATTACACCAAAAAAGTGCTTTTTTTTTACCTGAAAAAATGTATATGTTCAACATTTTGTTGTTAAAACTATGCTAATTACACCGAAAAAGTCCTTTTCTTTACCATGAAAATGTATATATTCAGCATTTTGTTGTAAAAAATACACTAATTACATCAAAAAAGTCCTTTTTTCACTTAGAAAATGTATATATTCAGCATTTTGTTTACTTTATGGTAAAAATTATTAAAACTCACCTATAGTGATATGATTGCCTTGAGTTATAGATTAGCTTTTTGAACTCTTGTTCTGGACAGTTTTTTTCAGCATCATCGAAATATAATATAAGTAATTTGAGTCTTCAATGGTTTGGTATCATCTAAGCAGGAGAGAAAAGTAATGTTGTGTAACATTGACTCTTCATTGGTTTGGTATCATCTTGTCTTCAAAATTGATGTAATTTGAGTCTTCATTGGTTTGGTATCATCTAAGTAGGTGGTAGATCTTGAAAGGAATTCTTGCTGTGTTGGAGAAGTGTGCTGTCTTCAAAATGGATGTAGTTTGAGTCTTCATTGGTTTGGTATCATCTAAGTAGGTGGTAGATCTTGAAATGAATTCTTGCTGTGTTGGAGAAGTGCGCTGTCTTCAAAATCGATGTAGTTTGAGTCTCCATTGGTTTGGTATCATCTAAGTAGGTGATAGATCTTGAAAGAAATTCTTGCTGTGTTGGAAAAGTGTGCTGTCTTCATCTTCATTGGTTTGGTATCATCTAAGTAGGTGGTAGATCTTGAAATGAATTCTTGCTGTGTTGGGGAAGTATGCTGTCTTCAAGTAGGTGGTAGATTTTGAAATGAATTCTTGCTGTGTTGGAGAAGTATGCTGTCTTCAAAATCCATGTAGTTTGAGTCTTCATTGGTTTGATTCAAAATCGATGTAGTTTGAGTCTTCATTGATCATCTAATTAAGTCGTAGATCTTGAAAGGAATTCTTGCTGTGTTGGAGAAGTATGCTGTCTTCAAAATTCATGTAGTTTGAGTCTTCATTGGTTTGGTATCATTTAAGTAGGTGGTAGATCTTGAAATGAATTTTTGCTGTGTTGGAGAAGTATGCTGTCTTCAAAATTCATGTAGTTTGAGCCTTCATTGGTTTGGTATCATCTAAGTAGGTGGTAGATCTTGAAAGGAGTTCTTGCTGTGTTGGAGAAGTCGACTGTCTTCAAAATTCATGTAGTTTGAGTCTTCATTGGTTTGGTATCATCTAAGTAGGTGGTAGATCTTGAAATTAATTCTTGCTGTGTTGGAGAAGTGTGCTGTCTTCAAAATTGATGTAGTTTGAGTCTTCATTGGTTTGGTATCATCTAAGTAGGTGGTAGATCTTGAAAGAAATTCTTGCTGTGTTGGAGAAGTGTGCTGTCTTCATCTTCATTAGCTTGGTATCATCTAAGTAGGTGGTAGATCTTGAAATGACTTCTTGCTGTGTTGGAGAAGTGTGCTGTCTTCAAAATTGATGTAGTTTGAGTCTTCATTGGTTTGGTATCATCTAAGTAGGTGGTAGATCTTGAAATGAATTCTTGCTGTGTTGGAGAAGTGCGCTGTCTTCAAAATCGATGTAGTTTGAGTCTTCATTGATTTGGTATCATCTAATTAAGTCGTAGATCTTGAAAGGAATTCTTGCTGTGTTGGAGAAGTATGCTGTCTTCAAAGTTCATGTAGTTTGAGTCTTCATTGGTTTGGTATCATTTAAGTAGGTGGTAGATCTTGAAATGAATTTTTGCTGTGTTGGAGAAGTATGCTTTCTTCAAAATTCATGTAGTTTGAGTCTTCATTGGTTTGGTATCATCTAAGTAGGTGGTAGATCTTGAAAGGAGTTCGTGCTGTGTTGGAGAAGTCGACTGTCTTCAAAATTCATGTAGTTTGAGTCTTCATTGGTTTGGTATCATCTAAGTAGGTGGTAGATCTTGAAATGAATTCTTGCTGTGTTGGAGAAGTGTGCTGTCTTCAAAATTGATGTAGTTTGAGTCTTCATTGGTTTGGTATCATCTAAGTAGGTGGTAGATCTTGAAAGAAATTCTTGCTGTGTTGGAGAAGTGTGCTGTCTTCATCTTCATTAGCTTGGTATCATCTAAGTAGGTGGTAGATCTTGAAATGAATTTTTGCTGTGTTGGGGAAGTATGCTGTCTTCAAAATCTATGTAGTTTGAGTCTTCATTGGTTTGGTATCATCTAAGTAGGTGGTAGATCTTGAAAGGAATTCTTGCTGTGTTGGAGAAGTGTGCTGTCTTGAAAATTGATGTAGTTTGAGTCTTCATTGGTTTGGCATCATCTAAGTAGGTGGATCTTGAAAGGAATTCTTGCTGTGTCACATAAGTAGGAGAGAAAGTCATGTTGTTTTACATCTATCGTTGGTGTTGGTAGATCTTGACCGCATGTTTATAGTCTTCGCTACTGCTGCATTTCGTCTCAAACAAGAGTCCAAAGTAGACATCATAACTACAAAATACAAAAAATTGTTAGTTACAATTGATTCATTTATTTTCATTGGCTTTATCTACATAGAGAAGCGAAGAAAAAGTTTGTGTGAGTTTAAAACTATCTAGTAGAGATAAATTTATATCTAGGTTCAACTAGCATTGAATAATTATTATTATTTTGTTAATAATAAATAAGTAGAGTCGGCTACTTTACTAGAACTTGGACAAACACTTATTTTAAAAATGAATAATTAGAGCTTTCTACTAGTGTTAAATAATTAATGATAATAATTTACCTTATCACCACTTAGAGCCAGATGATTTAATTAACTAAAGACAAATAATTATTTTAGCAATTCTTACCTTGATGCTGGATGTTCTCCTAGTAGCTGTAGTAGATGATGGTTCTCCGCTTGCTGTTGAAGAACTGGATGCTTTCTGTGTGAAAACAGTGGCTCTTAAATAGCTAAAGTTGCACTGATTAAACCCTATGAATCAGCATTTTTTTCCAATGCTTTCGCGGGAATAAATAGTTTATTTTCACGCGAATAGAAACCGTTGCTTTCGCGGGAATAAATAATTTATTTTCACGCGAATAGAAACAGTTGCTTTCGCGGGAATAAATAGTTTATTTTCACGCGAATAGAAACCGTTGCTTTTGCGGGAATAAATAATTTATTTTCACGCGAATAGAAACAGTTGCTTTCGCGGGAATAAATAGTTTATTTTCATGCGAATAGAAACCGTTGCTTTCGCGGGAATAAATAATTTATTTTCACGCGAATAGAAACAGTTGCTTTCGCGGGAACAAATAGTTTATTTTCACGCGAATAGAAACCGTTGCTTTCGCGGGAATAAATAGTTTATTTTCACGCGAATAGAAACCGTTGCTTTCGCGGGAATAAATAATTTATTTTCACGCGAATAGAAACAGTTGCTTTCGCGGGAACAAATAGTTTATTTTCACACGAATAGAAACTGTTGCTTTCGCGGGAATAAATAGTTTATTTTCACGCGAATAGAAACCGTTGCTTTCGCGGGAATAAATAATTTATTTTCACACGAATAGAAACAGTTGCTTTCGCGGGAACAAATAGTTTATTTTCACGCGAATAGAAACCATTGCTTTCGCGGGAATAAATACATTATTTTCACGCGAATAGAAACAGTTGCTTTCGCGGGAATAAATAGTTTATTTTCACGCGAATAGAAACCGTTGCTTTCGCGGGAATAAATAATTTATTTTCACGCGAATAGAAACAGTTGCTTTCGCGGGAATAAATAGTTTATTTTCACGCAAATAGAAACCGTTGCTTTCGCGGGAATAAATAATTTATTTTCACGCGAATAGAAACAGTTGCTTTCGCGGGAATAAATGATTTATTTTCACACGAATAGAAACAGTTGCTTTCGCGGGAATAAATAGTTTATTTTCACGCGAATAGAAACTGTTGCTTTCGCGGGAATAAATAGTTTATTTTCACGCGAATAGAAACCGTTGCTTTCGCGGGAATAAAGAATTTATTTTCACGCGAATGGAAACCGTTGCTTTCGCGGGAATAAACAGTTTTTATTCCCGCGAAAGCATTGGAAAAAATGCTGATTCATAGGGTTTACTCAGTGAAACTTTAGCTATTTAAGAGCCACTGTTTTCACTTAGAAAGCATCCAGTTCTTCAACAGCAAGCGGAGAAGCATCATCTACTACAGCTACTAGGAGAACATCCAGCATCAAGGTAAGAATTGCTAAAATAATTATTTGTCTTTAGTTAATTAAATCATCTGGCTCTAAGTGGTGATAAGGTAAATTATTATCATTAATTATTTAACACTAGTAGAAAGCTCTAATTATTTATTTTTAAAATAAATATTAAAAACTTGTGAAAATGAACTGGTAACATTACGTCGACTGAAATAATGCCTAAAACGTCTCGCATAAATTTTGGTCTGACCAAAAACGGACTGAAAACCTTTACCTTTAGAGCGAGTACAAAATTATCATAACTTGGTCAAGAGAACGACTCCATATCGTAATAGGAGGATAACTCCACAGTGCAACTAGTTGAGTTCTTCAACTAGTGTTAAATAATAATTTTAATCACTTACCTTAATACAGAAAGTCTCCTAGTAGTTGTAGTAGATGTTGATACTTCAGTCACTGTTGTTGGAGTGGATGCTTTCTGTGTAAAAGCGATGCTTCTTATATAGCTAGGTTGTACTAGGTACCGATTGACACGAGCTGATTCCAATGAAAAGCCTTTATAATATATAAGGTCTTTACGTAGAAAACTCACGCGAAAACTAAAAAAAACATTCTTCGCGGGAGTTTTCCGTCTTATATGTTATAAAGGCTTTACGCAAAAAACTCACGCGAAAACCAAAACTATATAAAAACTTCTTCGCGAGAGTTTTCCTTCTTATGCGTTATGACAGCTTTATGCAAAAAACTCACGCGAAAACGGAAAAATAAAAAAACTTCTTCGCGGGAGTTTTCCTTCTATGTACTATAAAGGCCTTGCGCGGAAAACTAACGGTAAAAAAAATTCCGTGAGTTTTCTGCGTAAAGCCTTTATAACATAAAAGAAGGAAAACTCCCGCTAAAGAATTGTTTTGTATTTCCCGTTTTCGCGTGAGTTTTCCGTGTAAAGCCTTTGTAGTATATAGAAGGAAAACTCCCGCGAAGAGAATTTTTTTACTGTTCAACTTTTCGCGTGAGTTTTCCGCGTAAAACCTTTATGACTTATAAGAAGGAAAACTCCCGCGAAGAATTTTTTTTTCAGTTTCGGTTTTCGCGTGAGTTTTCTACGTAAAGACCTTATATATTATAAAGGCTTTTCATTGGAATCAGCTCGTGTCAATCGGTACCTAGTACAACCTAGCTATATAAGAAGCATCGCTTTTACACAGAAAGCATCCACTCCAACAACAGTGACTGAAGTATCAACATCTACTACAACTACTAGGAGACTTTCTGTATTAAGGTAAGTGATTAAAATTATTATTTAACACTAGTTGAAGAACTCAACTAGTTGCACTATGGAGTTATCCTCATATTACGATATGGAGTCGTTCTCTTGACCATAGAAGTATCTCTCCTAGATAATTTTATGCTCATAGAACCTATCCTGTTTGCGCTCAAGATCGCAGTCTTTTGGCATTGATTGACAGAATTGTCGTAGGTCCGAGAGAAAAAATAGGTTAGCCTTAAATGACATCTTGAACGACAGGTTGATTTAGAACTTTACAGCCAAAAAATGATTACAACTTTCATTATTGTATTGGTTTACTTTATTATCAACATATAACAGTTATTATTCATTGTATTTAATATGAAAAATAATTTTTACTGATAATGATTATTATTCTTATTATTATTACTATTGTTAATATTATTGTGATTTCATTTGGTTTTCATTGTTACTTTATTGAATTTTGTTCAAGTCTTGTGATCTAAATAATAAAAGAATGATAAATATTTATTTACCACTAGTTGAAAAACTTACCTACTTGCACTATGGAGAAAATAGCCTCCTACAACCAAATCCGTTTGTGTTACAAACCCTGTCTTTGGATATTGATAAAAATGTTATCTTCTTTGTATTATGATTAAATAATAATAAATAGCTCACATTTTTTAAAATATTTCTTATTTTTTGTCTTTTTAGATTGGATAGTTAAGATGGCAATTTTTGTATTTTGTAGACACGATGCCTACTTTGGACTCTTGTTTGAGACAAAACGCAGCAGCAGTAAAGACTATAAAACATCTGGATCAGATCCAATTGAAGTAATTGCAGATAACTAAAGGAATAACATGTACTACAGCATACAGAGTGAACAAGGTGTGTGTAGATTATTACTCAGTCTCATTACACTACTATTACTAAGAATTATTGTAGGTGTTGGATAAAGGATTAAGCAGTAATGTATTAGCAAGCATTAGCAATAAACATAGACTTTTCAACAATGACATTAACCAAAAAAAATAGTACAACACAGTCATGTTTGAGCTAATAAGTTGTTGCTAAGATGTTTGAATTAACAACTAGGTAGCTAAAATAAGTTTTTCATGAGGATCTCCTGACAGTTGTGATTCCTTGAGTGGTGAGCAGACTTTTAAATCTACTGTAGTTATCTTTTGTTGATCTTATTGAGTCTTTATCAGTTAGTACATCTTGCAACAAATTCTTTGATAGCTTAGCGCTAAGCCATCTTCCCTTGAGTTTTATCCTGTCAGCATCCAGATCGTATTTTCCAGAATCTCTCAATTGATACAATATTTTTACACCTAACGCTTGATTGTCTTTACTAGCTGTCATGTCGGATACTTTCTTTTTAAACTCTTCTAATTGTTGCATCATTCTCTCCGAATCTCTATTGCTATCATCGTCAATTGTGTTTCTATCAAACGATGATGGTGAGAGCTTTGGTGTTTTAGCAGAGCTCCAGCTCTTTGGTTGCTTGTACTCTCCCCTAATCTTTCCAACATCACTCCGATAGGTTTTTGTGCTTTGAACATTTTCATTTGTCTTTTTGCGCTCAAGCAACTCGTTTTTGATTCCCATTACTATTTCATTCGTTTCAACCAAAATATTTTGGATTTTCTCGATATCTCTCACCATTTTGTCTTTTGTCGGGTTGTCATACAATGATGACGCAAACTTGTCTTGGTCGGTTGATTTAGCCCCACTGATCTTTTCCATCAAACTATGATACTCCTCTTCTGGTATAGCAAAATAACGTTTATCATATTTTAAAGGCGGAAGATTCATTTTGTATTGATATTAAAACCTGTGCAATCAGGATGATTATAGGGTCTAAAAAAAGCTACCTCTCCCAATCTGCATTAAAATTTGTAGTTTGTCAGCAATCAGTGTTTGTACCTCCTTGAAGCGCTACTACCTAATAAACTGAGTTGTGTACTGATTAGTTATTTGTAGCTCTTTTCGAAGCCTCCTCTCTCCTCTACCAAATACTCCTCTCTCCTCTCTTGCAGTTATTTCCCAAATACTGTAAATTTTAACCATCTAGAGGACTAATTTGGTGATTTTCCAACATATTTTATAGCATTCAATATAGTTATTATGTCATAAATGTATATTATTCAATCTAGATATAAATATATCCATAAATATGTACATAATTATCCTTATATACATGGTTGTATAAAAAACTAAAAAATCTCTCTCTCCTCTCTTCTCTCTCCTCTGTACATAGCTATAAAATGTTAATATGGACATGAATTTGGACATGCGCATGTACATAAATATGAACATAGGTATGTACATAAATGGACATGAATATGGACATGTACATAAATGGACATGAATATGGACATGAATATGGACATGAATATGGACATGAATATGGACATGAATATGGACATGAATATGGACATGTACCTATTCATGTCCATTTATGCACATGTACATGAATATGGACATATGCGTATTTACTGACTCTAGCTATATTATATAGGAAGATTTTCCCTACTTATTATGTAATAAATGTATATAATCATACAATGATTCATTTTTGATCAATATATTTATTCAATGTAGATAGATCTCCTCTCTCCTCTCTCTATGTAGATATAAATATACCCACTCTCCTCTCTCCTTTCTCTATGTAGATATAAATATACCCATAAATATGTACATAATTAACCATATATACATGAATGTATAGAAAACTAAAAAATCTCTCTCCTCTCTCTTTCTCTCAAGATACCATATGTATGTATGTATGCATTGATTGTCATTACAAGTTGTAGTGCTTTGTATTACTTAGTATTTACTGGCTCTAGCTATATTATATAGGAAGATTTTCCCTACTTATTATGTAATCAATGTATATAATCTTATAATGTTTCATTTTTGATCAATATATTTATTCAATGTAGATAAAACTCCTCTCTCTCTCTCTTCTCTCTCCTCTCTCTCAAGATGCCATATGAGTTCGAATTATGTAAAAAAATTATCAAAACTTAAATGCCATACATTCAAAATCTATCTGCCATATGAGTTCAAATTAAGTAAAAAAATAATCAAAACTCAAATGCCACTTAAATGCCACTCCAATGCCACTCAAGTACCCCTCAAATGAAATACAATATAAACTCGGCGAATTCATCCAACGTCGTAACCCATTGCATAACCCCCAAGACCAGAACCACAAAAAAACACTTGGTAGGGAGATCTGCTCATCTATTACTACTTATAGTAGAGTTTGTAGGGCGCGGAGTTGTGGTGATTGTTGAAGTTGTTCTTCGAATCGTAGGTGGTAATCCCTCGTCGTATAAACGAATGTAATTTAAAGCTTCATCGGTTTTGCAAACAAAGTATTCTTGAGGCCACATATCATAAGTGTCACAGGTTCTACGTTGGAGAGAAAACTGCATGAAACATTTGAGTTTAAGCATACGATATTTTAAGTTTTTTCCTAAAATATGAGTTGCTGAATTAACCGCTTCCATATTAAGAATTCCCGAAAAACATCCGGAAGCTGTTTGAGATAAATTGAATGGTTGAATCTCTGTTGCAAGACAATAACCGCTTAGGATTGGGAATAATAGAAGATAGATTCGATATTTCATTTTTATTCAGAGAGAGAGACTTTTAACCTAGTTTATGCTTTCATCGTCTAGAGTTAACTGTCTTGCATTTCGGTGGACTTTGGTTAATATGCTCCAACTAAAGTTCTATATATATAACTTTGGGATCGCATTTGTCTTTGTTATCTCCTTGACATGTGATGCTGATGATAATCTTGTTTTGAATAGATTTCAAACTTTCAAAACTCGAAAATGACAAATTTACACCTTCAATACCATTGATGTTAGTGATGATAGTAGCTATTTTCGGCTTCTCGTTGGTCAAATGATTGCATTCCACACATGCAAAGTTGGTTGTCTCAAACTCTTCTGTTGGTGGACAAATCAAACGTGAGGTGTTGGATTCAAATACACATAATTCATCATTCAAAAATAGTTTTGTATTTTGAGTAAGACCTTCCGTATTATTTTTCACCCCTATTGCACATTCCTCCTGATTCAGAGTGTATTTTGTTGGCGTATTGCAGGTCAGGGTATCTGTAGAAGTTTTGCTTTTGCAGATCCAAGAAGCGTTTTGAGCGATAATAAAACTGCAATGTAAATAGTTGGAAGGATAGAGTCTCACACAGTTTGTTCCATTATCATCTTTATATCGAATACTCTTTTCAAAAGGTGAAAAAAACAAGACATCATTTTTTTCCATAACTCCATCTATACATTCATCGATTTCGTCGGCATAAAATACTTCGCTGACATTGAAACTGTCGAAACTCGAAAATGTTGAATTCACACCTTTGATTTTATTGATGTTAGTGATGTTAGCTGGATTTGATTCCTCATTTACACCTTCGATATCATTGATGGTAGTGATGTTAGCTGGAATTTCGATATCATTGATGGTAGTGATGTAGCTGGAATTGATTCCTTGATATCTGTAGAATCTTTACTCTTACAGATCAAAGAAGTGTTTCGAGGGATGAAAAAACCGCAATATATATAGTCAGAAGGATAGAGTCTCACACAGTTTTCCCCATTTTCATCTTTATATCGTATAGTTCTTTCAAAAGGTGAAAAAACCAAGACATTGTTTTTTTCCTTAGCTCCAGCTAGACATTTATCAATTTTGTTGCTATAAACCACTCCACTAGTTTTGAAAGTGTCAAAAGTCGAAAGTGATGAATCTTTGATGTTAGTGATGTTAACTGGTTTTGGCTCCTTGTTGATCGAATGATCGGAATGAACGCATTGCACGCATGCAAATTTGAATGTCTCAAACTGTCTTCTTATTGGACAGATTACACGTCCGCGGTTGTATTGAAATGCACATAATTTCCCATTTCGATATATTTTTGTATCTTGAGTAAGTCCATTCGTATTATTTGTAATACCCATTTCACATTCCTCTTGATTCAAAACGTATTTTGTTGTAGTATTACAAGACACGGAATCTGTAGAAGTAGTACCCTTGCAGACCCAAGAAGCGCTTTGAGGGATGAAAAAACCACAATATAATAAGTCAGGAGGGTAGAGTCGCACACAGTTTTTTCCATTTTCATCTTTATATCGTATAGTCCTTTCGAAAGGTGAAAAAACCAAGACATCATTTTTATCCATAGCTCCGGCTATACATTCATCAATTTCGTTGGTATAGAATACTCCACTAACATTGGGAAATGTTAGTGCCAGTAGCAAGATAAATACGCAGCTCATTTTTTAAAATGTTTTTGCTTTCAGTGTTGAAAGTTGAATACTTTCTTTCTTGATGTTCTTTCTATTTATACGTAAGTGGCTAGTGGCTTGTTCAGCTCTTTCAGCTGATTTTGAAGATGTGAAACAATCTCATCAAAGTGGTTACCAAAATGTAAGTATGGTTCCAATCGAGATTGAGACAAAAGAACATGTGTTCCTGTCCAGCGAAATGAAGTCAAACCTCTTAAAATCGAAATATCTATCAAATCACCCAGTTCAGCATCTTTCAAACATTGCTTTATATCAATCAGTTTGATCGCTCTTTTGAGATCTTCAAAATCTATCAACTTGTCTTGCGGACAGCATACTTTTGGATCAGAGCTCCTAGAACAGTTTAAGCATTCGAGAGGATTTGCTCTTGAAATACAATTACAGCTCAAAAGCATGCTTTGTATTGATTTACGAGCTAGATTGAATCCTAACACAAAATAAAATACTTCTTCGGTGATGAGTTGAACAAAAAGAGGATTCGAACGCTCTAAAGGAATGTGTTCAAAATGAGTCCTTATGAACTTAGGAACAAAATCAGCCAATGTAGCAATTGACTTGATTCCTTGAGTTTTTCCACTCAAGTTTCTTCTGTAGTTCAGAGATAAATGAAGCAACATTTTTTGTAGCAGTTCTTTTATGAGTCCTCAGATATATTTGTCGAATCAATAGGTATTATCGGGTTGACTGAGTCTTCTTTTTCATCAGGAGTATAAGCATATGGATATCCTTCCGCTATTGCAAGTAATTTATCCTTTAGACGTTGATAAGCCAGTTTGCTCTGGCTAGTAGGTAATAGGTAGGGATTTAATCGTGCTCTCAAAATTGTTAGCATAAAGGGAGACTTCAAATGATCAGAGGAAAGATCCAAAAAAGCATTAATCCATTCATCATGCACAAAAAAACACATTTTAGCGTTTTTCAAAACTTGTCTTCTGTCAATCCAGTCGATAGCATCACCCAATTCTTTTTTGGTAGGTGTAGCGCCTTCAACCATTTCAGCATATCTTTTACAAGTGATACATTGGTCATCAACGTGTGAACAGTAACAGTTTAGTAGTGATAGATTGGTTGCTTGCTTGTAAAAACTTCCTCCTATTACACAGTATACACATTCTTCCGTAAAATAAATCCTCAACATTTTATCAGAAACCTCAGCCAAAAAAGTCTTAGGTCCTATAGCATCGAAAGCTTCTTGGTGAGCAAAGTCTTCAACACGTAACATATTTGTTGTTACCCCGTTAAATTACAAAACGCGAATGATTCATTTTCAAATTGAAATACCTATTTAATCATTCATTACTTTTTCTTTTTTTTGAGGTTAATTGTTATGCTAGCTCATGTAGATCTTCATAAATGCTTTAATTTCAACCTGACAACCATCGATTGGGCAAGGGTTTACTTCTGATGAGCATTCAGTAAGTGCTTTTTCCTTACACTCACTACAGTAAATGAGATGACCGCATGGAAGAGAGATATGATTTGCAATTACTTTTTTTTCATGTGACTCAGACACACATTGAGCGAGTTTGCTTTGCTTAGGCTGATCTTTATCTTTTTTTAACGAATCAATTGATTTAGCATCATTTTTTAACAGTGTTGACGAATTCTCAACAGATGTAAAATCTTTTTCAAAAGTATGTAAGGCTTCAATCATAAAACCTATTCGCTCAAAAGGTTTTCCATTTAACACTAAAACTTGTTCGATATCATTTTGACTGTATCCTAGTTTTTTGCAAATAAGTTTCATTTCTTCTGTGTCATTGTTGTGCGTTATTTGTTTTACTTTTTCTCGATATTTTTCAACCTGTCGCTTACACCTTTTGCCTTTTTCCGTTCGCATGTAAACATCCTCAACATACTCTTCACCTTTACTGCTGAGTAAAAAATAACAGTCTGGGAACCATCGACAGTGTTCCTCCCACGGTAGATCACTCTCTTCCCATTCTTTAAGTTCACCTGAGCAAAAGAAGCATTTTACACTATCTCCGATCTTAGTATAGTAAAAACCTGCATTGGAAAGGAGTTTCATGGAGACTTTACCCTTCCATTGTTTGAAACTGTCTTCTCTAGATGTTTCAGTAGCAAAACGTGGTGTACCAGCACGATCAATTGATATGCCTAGAGGTAATACTTCTGCAGTTAAATCTCCTCTTCTAGTTTTTTGTTCTTCCATCGTATAACTTTTGACAATTGAGATGTTTTTCATTTCATCTGCAAGTAGTTTCCTAGGTCTATACAAACCATTGTGAGTGTTAAATCCTCTAACAAATCGACAAAACGGAAAACTTTTAGCATGTTCTTTCATCGGATGTTCATCTTCATCCTTCCAGTTTAGTAATACCCCTTGGCAAAAAGCACATCGAACAGCGTTGTCTTTTTCAAGGTTATAGAAACCAGCTCCAGCCATGTTTTCACCACAATGTTTACCTACTCGTCTCCAATTTGTAAGAAATGATTTTCTTCGATAACTTTCATCAAGCATTAAAGTCTCTCTTTCATAAAAAGAGAGTTCATTGCAAATGAACTTGAAAAAGTCCGTTGGGGAAAGTTGCGCAATAGTTTTTTGTAATTTTAATGACAAAAGACTACAGTGATTATCCGGATAAGTTGCGACGACATAAGTTATTGCAGTGGTATCAGGAAAAGTTTGTTGTAAAAACAACGACGAAGTAACGAGTAAACTATCATCTATCCATTCGGCGCAGTCTTTAGTATTTTCAAAGCAATTCCGAGTTTTTTGCATTTCTTTTTTTTCATTATAAATAGTGTTTGCTACATATCTGTTGTTTGTTACTCGACACATTATTTATATATAATATAAGTAGTAGCTTCAGTTATTACTCAAGTTGAAGTTTTGTTGGAAAGTTCTTTCCCTTTGATCTAGTTCGTTGTTATTCTAAAAAAAAAAATGATAATGCTTTATAGCAAAAAATAAAAAAAGACTAAGGTTTCAATTTTTTTCAATATACTTGAATTGATTACTATTGTAATAGAATGTAAATACTTACATCAGAAATGAAGACTTGTCTTTCTTTGAATTAAATGAATGATATTCCTAGTTGGTTGAACTTGAGCTGCTTTCTATAAAATTCGGATGAAGAAGGAGTACTTTTTTCATTTTGAAGTCCTAAAATAATAATAATAAAACATAATTAAAACTTACATACAACATTTTTTGATATCTTAAATAGTGAATAATGTTGCTTTTTTCAGAAAATGTCTTCACGTTTAAATTGATTACAATTAAAACAAAATATAGATACTTACATCACGAATGAAGACTTGTTTTCTTTAAATTAGATGAATTATACACATAGTTGTTTGAACTTCAGCTGTTTCCTATGTAATTCAAATGATAAAGAAGGAGTGCTGTAGTAGATGATGATGTAGTAGATCTTGTTCCTTCAGTTGCTAATGATGAAGTGAATGCTTTCTGTATGAAAACAGTGCTTCTTATATAGCTTAAGTTGCACTGCTATGAATCAGCATTATTTTCACGTGAATGGAAACCGTTGCTTTCGCGGGAATAACAAAATTATTTTCACGCGAATACAAACCAATGCTTTCGCGGGAATAAATAATATATTTTCACGCGAATAGAAACCGTTGCTTTCGCGGGAATAAATATTTTATTTTCACGCTAATACAACCCAATGTTTTCGCGGGAATAAATACTTTATTTTCACGCGAATGGAAACCCTTGCTTTCGCGGGAATAAATATTTTATTTTCACGCGAATACAAACCAATGTTTTCGCGGGAATAAATACTTTATTTTCACGCGAATGGAAACCGTTGCTTTCGCGGGAATAAAAATTTTATTTTCCCGCAAATACAAACCAATGCTTTCGCGGGAATAAATAATTTATTTTCACGCGAATGGAAACCGTTGCTTTTGCGGGAATAAATATTTTATTTTCCCGCGAATACAAACCAATGCTTTCGCGGGAATAAATACTTTATTTTCACGCGAATGGAAACCGTTGCTTTCGCGGGAATAAATATTTTAATTTCACGCGAATACAAACCAATGCTTTCGCGGGAATAAATACTTTATTTTCACGCGAATGGAAACCGTTGCTTTCGCGGGAATAAAAATTTTATTTTCCCGCGAATACAAACCAATGCTTTCGCGGGAATAAATAATTTATTTTCATGCGAATGGAAACCGTTGCTTTCGCGGGAATAAATATTTTATTTTCCCGCGAATACAAACCAATGCTTTTGCGGGAATAAATACTTTATTTTCACGCGAATGGAAACCGTTACTTTCGCGGGAATAACAATTTTATTTTCCCGCGAATACAAACCAATGCTTTCGTGGGAATAAATGATTTATTTTCACGCGAATGGAAACCATTGCTTTCGCGGGAATAAAAATTTTATTTTCATGCGGATAGAAACCAATGCTTTCGCGGGAATAAAACAATTATTTCCATAGGGATAAAACCGTTGCTTTCGCGGGAGTAAAAAAATAATTTTCGCACGAATAAAAACCAATGCTTTCGCGGGAATATGGCGTGAAAAACTGCTGAGTCATAGATTTATTATAAAGAAGGTTTCACGAGATAGTTTTCATAGGGTTAATTAGTACAGCTTTAGCTATTTAAGAACCAGTGTTTTCACACAGAAAGCATCCAGTTCTACAATAGCTAGCAAAGAAGCAACATCTACACACTAACTACTACATTTACTTGAAACTATAGAAAGACTTTCAGTCAATAAGGTGAGAATCACTAAATAATTCTTTAACATATATTGATAAAAAACTTCAACTAGATTTGCTATAATACTTCAAAAAGTTAATTTTATGTTTTAATATTTTGTTCTTATTAATAAAAGATCAAATAGTTTCACCATAATGCATCAGAAAAATTACTTTGGTTTTGATTATGCGTTTATTTTATCAATATCTAGTTTATTCTTTTCAAATATTTTTCAAATTCCAACCATCTGTTACATATTTTTTTACTCTCTTTTCAGTTCCAACTTCTCACTGAACGCTCTGAATATGAATGAAGACCGTAATACCTCATTTCTCTCAACATTCGAACCATACTCTGATGATAAAGAAAATATCCCTCCTGATTCACATATAATAAGAAGGAAACTGAAAACAGTTCGACCAAAGCCATGGGATTCGGATAAAAATAAAACAATTGACTATGCTTGGACTTTGAAAGCACCATCTCTTTCTCATCTTTCCTGCTCGTCAAAAAATGCTGCTAGTTTGCTCAATTCTTGTGATACCAATGACAGAGTAATGATTGGAAGGTTTCAACCACTTCACTTAAATCAAACGCCATCACTTCTCGAGATAATCTCCATCGAAAGACCAACTGAGGATGTATATAAAAACTTATGCATTATCCGCTACAATGTCGAAACATTTGGCAACAGACGACAAGTGAGATCCATGGTGAGAAATGAGGATTACAACAAATTAGCTCCAACACAACCTGATGTTCCAAAACTGGTGGTTTTTATGGGATTCGATTCAACAAGCATCCAATCTTTCACCCTATCAACTTCCCATCCAATATTTCCCTTGAGGAAGCTAAACAGCTAAGTAGATTAATAAAAAAAAACACCCAGTCAGTTGATCAGTATGGTTCGTATCGCAACACTCTCTCAATTTGCTGTTGGAAGTGTAATCAGTTTTGAATCTCCTCAAATATCAACTCAGTTAACATTACCTAATGGAGAAGTGGTGATGGATGCGCTACTGGTAAACTACAGATGTTTGCAATACGATGGTTTGATGATGGGAGTTCTATATATACCTGAAAAACATGCTAGCAACGTCAAACGAATTGGAACAAGAGTCATACTTGTAAGAAATCGTGAAGTTAGTAGATTTGGTTATCATCGACATGATATAATCACATTCACAGCATTACAAGCGATAGAAACGGCTCAAAACCTATCCAACAAACTTGATGATTCCAACCAGATGAAGTACTTTACTACAGATGAGGTTGTTGAGAACAAGATCTTAGTGCTTTCAATGGGAGTGGAAAACACATCTTCTACGTCTTTGAGAGGACCAACACCCCCTGGTGAAAACTATACTCAAGAAGAGCAAGACAGACAATACAACACAGTGAGTGTCTTTTTTATTTAATGTAAACTAACTGATATAAGTAATACTGCCAATTAGATAAAATTTATTTATAAAGCAATTATTTTTTGTTTTTCTTTAGATAGAATACAGCGAATCAAAAACACTTGATGAAAATTATGCTCAAGAAAAAACAAACCGAACAATATAACTTGGTGAGTTACTTCCCTTTACTATATAATGTTAACTAACCAATGTAAAAAGAACTATAATTCAAATTCATGTAATTATTTCACATTTTTGTTTAATCATCCTATACTAATACATAACTTTTTATTTTAGTTCATTATGGAATCAAAAGTACATAGAACAGAAGTCTTCCTTCCTAAGTTATAACATCAGTACAACAATGACGACATTGTAAAGAAAAAGACTATCATCCATTGATTGTCATTACAAGTTGTAGTGCTTTGTATTACTTAGTATTTACTAACTCTAGCTATATTATACAAGAATATTTTGCTACTTATTATGTAATAAATGTATATAATCATATATTGATTCAATGTAGTTTCATATCCTCGTTCTTCTCTCCTCTCTCTCAAAATATCATATGAGTTGGAGTTATGTAAAAAAATTATCAAAACTTGAATGTCATGCATTCAAAATCTATATGCTATAAGTTCAAATTAAGTAAAAAAATAATTAAAACTCAAATGCCACTTAAATGCCACTTAAATGCCACTCAAATGCCCCTCAAATAAAATACAATATAAACTCGGCGAATCCATCCAACGTCGTAACTCATTGCATAACCCCCAAGGTCTGATCCACAAAAAAAAACACTTGGTAGGGAGATCTGCTCATATATTACTACTGATATAGAGAGTGTTATAAAGAAATTACAGACTTAAAAATTTCAGACGGTAATCACAAAAACGCCAGAGTTCATTCTTCCCTAAAGTCACAGCTGGTCACAAAAGCAACCCTGGGCGGTACGGGAGTGCCTGGCACAAACATGTCTCCAAATGGGTCTGTTGTTCTGGCTATATAGTTCCTGGTGATGGGGTATGAGAAGTTTTTTTCTTCATTGTCTGGGTAATATATATTACAATGGTTCCTGGTGATGGGGTATGAGAAGTTGTCTTATTCTTGATTGTCTGAATAATAGGTACAGTTAAGGGTACTAGCCATCACACAGTCAAATTATATTATTATTTATTATTATTATAATATTAAAAAAAATATTAAATAAAAATATATTAATAATAACGATAACAAATAATCAAAATAATAAAACCCATAAATAATAATAAAATAATAGTAATTATTATCATTATTAATAATTGACAAACTACAAAAATTAAAAAGAATGAATAACGATTAGCTAATAAATAATAATATAGTATAACATTAATAAAACTCGACCCCCTAACATTCATGGTGAAGCCCAAACAGGCATCCCCCTAACAAATTCCTCCAACCACCTAACAAAAAATTGTCCGGGCTTTGCGCGATTCAATTTTGTTAGGGGGTTGGATTTTCAACTCAAAACGCCCCTGATCACTACCTTTATTACCCATGAGGGATTGTTTTGTATGACAAGGTTAGGAATTTGAGCATCCGCTGCTCCTGAGGTCTTTCAGTATACAGTCCAGAAGGTTTTAAATGGTCCTAATGGTGTTTTAAACATGGATGACGTTATTCTTGTCTTTAGCAAGACTCCGCAAGAGCACAGTGAGCAGTTTTTGCGTGTTATGGCTCGCCTGTCGGAATGCGGTCTTACTCCGAATAGCTCTAAGTGTAGTTTTGGCGTGACATCTAATAGGTTCTTAGGTCACGTTTTGTCTAGTACTGGGGTATCGCCCGACCCTCCTAAAGTGAAGTCAATTTTGTCTGCTAGGAAGCCAGAGACAGTGACAGGGTTGAAGGCGTTTTGAGGTTTGGCGCAGTTTGTTGGTAGGTACATTCGTGATCTAGCTACAGCAACTGCCACGTTGTGGGAGCTTACAAAGAAGTCTAATGCATATAGCTGGTCAGAAGGACATCAGGACTCATTCCATAAAGTAAAAAGACTTTTGGGTTCAGCTCAGACACTTGCATGATTTGACAAAGACACCCCTACGACAGTTGTTGCTGCTAGTCCTGTAGGTTTAAGGTGTGTGTTGTATCGAACTCAAGGTGGGGAGTCTAAACTGGTTGCATACAGTCATAGACGTCCATCTGATATTGAATCCAGGCATTCACCGATAAAGCTTGAGGCACTAGGGCTCATGTGGGCTTGCGAGCACTTCAAAGATCATTGCATTGCCCTACAGTTACTCGAAAGCACAGAGCGTATGTCTGGGTAGAGGGCTCACCACAGTTGTTTGCAGGCCAGAGGATCTTGTGTCAAGCCAATGGTTTGTGGACCGCTCTTTTAGGGACTGCTTTCCATTGCTCTCTCATCCACAGCCAAAGAAGACTTGCAGCAGAGCAACTACCTGTAATAGACCTTCTCCTTCTACTGATAGCCTTCTGGACAACAAGAGGTTCCACCAACCAGTAGGGTTTATTAGTGATTGCTGATTGCTCAAGTATATGTATATTCAAAAACTATTCAATCCTCAGAATTGTCTAAATAAGGGTAGACAACTTCTACTAAAGGTTAAATGACAAACTGTAATCCTTCGAAATTTCTGACTCAAGGTTAGACAACTTCTACTAAAAGCTAAATGACAAATAGCCAGGGCTGGCTCTCAATGTGGGCGCGGCTATTGTCGCAAAGGGGTTGGGGGGGGGGGGGGGAGAATGAGAGGCAGGGACGGATTGATTGCTGGTGGGCGGTGCTAACTTGATAATTGTCATCGAAGTCGTTGCTACTGTATCGTTACAACGACCGTGTAATTTTTTGGTTAGGCTATGAGCAATAGAGGGAAGTACGTAAAGCTCTATTATTTTGATTTAGCCTGGGGGCACGGGTGGTTAGTCAGTGCAAGTAACTCCCCGATAAAAAGTCAAGTTCGTGGTCTGGATGTGCCAATGATATGCAGCACATTTGTTGTTTAAGAATTAATTAATTTCAATGAAACTATAAATAAAAGCAGATCAAAGTTCAACACACTGGATGGATTATTGTGATTACCAGCGTAGCTCCCAGCTGATTGATTGTTCGGAGAGAATATGAGCTGTCAATCTTCATATTAATCAGACTCAGCTGATTTCCATCATCCAGGAACGTTGCGATGCTTTTGGTGCAGGAAAAAGTTTGGGATTCCAAGTCGCTCCTTTCTGCCTCAACAACAACAGTAATGTTACTACAAGTTCACATTCAGGTGTCTGAAAAAACCACTATCATCATTCATATTGTTTGTATCCATAAATGTTTTGTATTAATTATTAATCTTATTTTCATTTTTCATTTAATAATAAATAATAGAAAAAAGTTAAATAAAAATAATAATTAATATACCATTATTATTATAATGTAATAATCTATATATATAATAAATATATTAATATTATGATCATGATGATATGAAAACTAAATCATTGTTATAAATTAAATAATCTTCAGTTCATTAAGTTTTAGTTATGTCTGTCTATATAATATATATATGAGATATTATAATAATATTATTATATTTATACCACCACCATGAATATTATTATATAACCAAATGAAAATTAAAATTATATATCATTTATAATTTATTACATTACATTAAAAATATATAATAACTAGATATTGATTTGTGTTTGCGAGCAAAAACAAGAGTATTTTAGAGAATAAATACCCAAAAAAAAGAAGTCTCACGGTATTTGAACCCCAGTACCTAACTAGTTAAGACACACACAAAACCAACTATACTATTACACTTTCTATGGCAAATCACATTGAAACCACCTGAATGATGTTAAGCATCAGGGTCATCATTGAAAAGATATGTTTAATTATGTATCAAGTAAAAAAGGTCCTCCACAACCGGGGATCGTACCCAGACCCTACAAGCAACAGGTCAAAGTGCTAACCAGAATGCCCATAAGCGTACTTGACAATTGTATTGTTTTACTTGTCATTAAAAAGGGGCTTGCTTTTCCTATGTGTCACAGTTACCTTATTCATGTAGAGATCGAGGTTTTGCCAGCAAAGAGTGGTAACAAATGATTATTTTTCTAAAAGCGCGTTTTCAGGGAAACTCTTTGCCGAAAAAAGTAAAGTGATAGGATCTTCGGTTTTTGAGTCAGAGCCATATTTCGATTTTGAGGACCCATTTTCAAAATGGAATAGCTGTGTTGGCATTTTCGCGAGAACTTTTGAACATCAAATTTCTGAAAGAAAAAACATAGTTCTACATATTCAAGCCGTCAACCTGTCTTTAGTTTGTTCCATTCGTGTACGGTAAACCGATGAAAAGTAGTGTTTTTATTGCACTTTTAAAAATGAAAAATAGAAAAATTTGAGATGGTTTTGTGCGATTGAATTGAATTTCAAAATGGGCGATCGATACACTCTTTCGCACTTCTGCAGCAAGTTTCAGCTAAATCGTCGGGTCGGTTATCTAACGGGAAGCTGTTTTATGCTAAAAACAGGCTTTTCTTGACAATTTAAGATGGCTGCCCCCGAATGACTTTTTGACGTCGTGTCATGGTGTCAAATCACAAAGTGAGCGAAATGCACCATATTTCAAAATTTTGTATATTTTCATGAAACGGTCTACGTTTTATCAGCCACTTTGAAAAAAACTTCCACCACTGGGAATCGTACCTGGACTCTTAAAACAACAGGTGCCACACTTACCCATCGAGCTATAGAGACATGTTGTTGATGTGCAATCCAGTTTAGTACAAACTGACAATTGTTTTGCGATAGCTTTATTTTTACAAAAAAGCAGCTTTTTCAAGTGCCCAGATGCTTTTTTGGTGCTATGGCCAGACAAGCACACATTTCGAAACTGCCAATACAACATGCACTCCCGTTACTACATATACTCATGCTAATTCGGCCCCTCTTTTCTGACAATAGTTTTTTTATGCGAAAAAGAAATCCCTACCTGGGAATTGAGTTAAAACAAATATACCAGTAGGACTGGTGTAGTACAATAGTGGCTTGGATAGCTCTAATTTTACTAGTACAACTTTGCTTCGACAGTTGAACTTGAGGTTGGAGAAACGCATGGAGTCGTCTGGTGATCCACATTAGCAAACAGCAATGTACGTGTCATATAACAGGAGAATGCGTGAAATAAGCATAAAACCACTCGAATAGTTAGCGATAGTTCCTTTCTCAAATGAGACTCTCAAACTTTGCGATTGTAATACACAGCTGAGACTTCGTTAAGATCGTGTCTCGGTTGATTAAGTAGTAGTGTGTGAGTACAGGAGAGAGTTTGGCAACATTAATCGTTCCCAATGGTCTATACAGCCTTGCTGGTTGCTGTGTAGCAAAGTGGATCTCTCTATCCAAATCTTGGCAAGACAGCCATTCATGAACCTGGTAAATAGATCATATAGATGCATCAACTAAAAGCATGTACATGCATGTTGACTATATAAAGTAGCGACACATCTGTGACAATGCTTACTGCCCAATATCTTCCCAAAACATAAAAATTGGCGAGAAAATGGGTCAGCTATAATCAAACTTCTAACAGTCTAAAATCCAGCTCAAAATATTGAAGTGTGTTTTCAAAACCACAATGGAATCACTTTCAACAATATCTTGCAGCAATTGGGACTTGTTGCTATCTCTCTTCAAAGACCAAGCAACATCAACTACTGTTTTTACACGCCATCTAGAACAAAATGATATCTTGTTTCTTTGCGGAAATTAATCAATTAAATTCATTAGAACAAACGAATTAATCATGGAAGATGTGCAGCAAATTGTTCTTGTAGTAACTTGGACACATCCACAATGATATTCCATCGCTTTGTCACAATTGGACAAACAAGTAATTATTTGTGTTGCTAAATACATTAAAAAGCTTTTTGTAAACTGGCTTCATTACAATGACGAAATTGAGAGGAAATCTACAGATGAAGTTGAAACATAAGCTTTACCAAAACAGAACAATTCGAAGAGGTATCATATTATCGCCTGCAGAGTCAGATTATTTCAAACTTGATCAGTTCTTAAAATGACAAACAGCAGCATTGGCAAGTTGATTGCAATTGAACAGAATAAACTAGTGCGACTATTGATATGTTGTACACTTGTACAAAAAAGCTTCTGCCTATTCTGATAACATAAATACATATAAAGCTTCTCAACCAATTTTTGTCCACAAAGACTAAATTCACAATAACAATGGTCAGTAGCAATTATACACAGGCATGTGTTACAAGCTCATATAAGGATTTCATTCCATTTATCAACTAATTCAGTCAATTTTGGAATTGCTTCCCTTTTGATGATCAATCACCTGGGAGGACAACTCTGGTTTCCATTGATCATTAACCAAAAAAGTTATGGATGACTTGATACAGATACATTTATCTGAACAGTGCCTTACTAGTGGATTAAACATTTGAATATGAATCAGCTTTTGCACTGATAAAAAAATCAGATGAAGTCAAAGAATCTGTAAAATGACATTGTTTACCTATTATTACCAACCTTTTTGGTACAAGACGTTGTAAACACACATCTGGGAAATTTCATTGCATTGGACAGTCCTAAAGCATGCAGTTCAAACTGTTTACGAATAAAAATCAAAAAAACTATAAAATTACAGAGTAAATAACACCAAACTTTTTCTTTCGGAAAGGGGGAATAAATTAAGTGAGAGAGAGAAAAGCTAAAGCAGGGAAGAACTGGAGCAAGTCGAGCGTAGAGCAAGGACGAGAAGTAGAGCACTGCATCAAAGGAAGTGGGCTGGCATATTTTAATACAGTGGGTAATAGCTGTGTGTAATAAATATAAAAAGACAGAGAGATCTTCTTGAGATAACTGTAAAAATGGTGAATGAGCTCATATTTTTTTGAATAACAAACTAATTTTCTGATCTTATGCAACATGGAATTATTTGGTAGAGAGATAAGTGGGCATTGTTGATGTTAGTCTATATTGAGCATCTGCATCCTTATTTGAGTTAATTTGGCAGTTGATAAAACCTGATATTTTAAACTGATATCTAAGTCACTCATCTTTATCTGATTAACTGATCAGGGACTAATTAAGGAACAGGAGACATTCTTAGTCAAGGTAGCGTGAAGGAGTGATTGTGAAAAATAGTTAGAATCTTCTGTGTCGACGAATAACAAAAACTTCAAATGTTAGGAATTGTCTTCCTTTCAAATGGATTGACTTGATGAAAAACTAACCGTTGAACAAACAATCGTGCAAGGTAGCTAGCAGCGACTGGGCCAAGGTGCTCGAAAATTTTTAGAGTTTGTCACGTTGTGATGGCTAGTACCCTTTACCTATATCCATTATTCAGACAATGAAAGAAGAAGACAACTTCTCTCCAGAAACCCGTGTAATTGCTAGACAGACGCCATGGACACATGTATAGTACCCTGACAAAGAAAAAGAAGACAACTCCCCATACCCCATATAACCTGAACAGCAGACTCAATTGGAGACATGTTTGTGCCAGGCACTGCCGTACCGTCGAGGGTTGCTCTCTTGACCAGCTGTGACTTTAGGTTTTTGTTATGACACTTGCCGTTATTTTGGAATTATGAGTGCAGACCTATATTTATCATTATATGTTACACCCAGTAAAGCAAATTATGTTTTTAGGATATATTATATTTTATTGATATGAAGACCATATTATTCATACATATGCATTATTGTTGGTTTTCTATCGTCCACCTGACTTGCCCTCAACTTCCAGGTCCGTATGCCTAACGACCTATAAATGAGAAAACAGTTGGAAGCAGTGGACAGTTGATTTTGTATTGCAGACATTGATAGTTGTATTATTTTTAGCCATTTGACTTATACTTTTTGTATTGTGTATTTTTTGTGTTTAGTGTATTGGCTAGTTTTGGTATTACTGACTTACTCTGGAATATTTGGATTATATACCGTTCCTCAGGATTTTGGGAAATCAGATAAGTACATTATCCTTCTTCCAGTTTTTTCATCCCTGATTACAGTCACCGCAGGGATTTTTCTGGAATAATAAAACTAATATTTGAATGAATATTTAACAGTCTTTGTATTGCCAAAGAATAGGAGCATAAGTAATCTTGGAGTTTTAAAATAGAAGTTGTCTGTTCCTGGAGGAGACTACCCAGAGGGCTAATTAATCTTGCAAATTGATCTTGAGCAGAAGATGTCTATTCCTGCAGTTTATTAATTAAGGTTGTGAAATAGTTTGAATAAGAGTTGTCAACCCTCCCTTAGACCATTCTGAGAATCTAACAGTTCATCATTTAGACATATATTTAGCAGCATATCTAACAGTATCAGGCAATCACTAATATACCCTACTGTAGAGGTGTATTACAACGTTACTCAAGCCAAAAGTGCCGAATGTTATGGAGATTTGGGCTTTATGGTAAGTTTGATCGCAATCAAGCTATAGAGAAAAGCCCATCTCTAATCGCTAAAGAGCAAGCAGACAGTACAATTTGTGTAGTGCGGGGGTAGTGCGCTGGGTGAAAGGTGTTAATTGTAACACAGCTCATTTAAATGATAGTACAACATTGGTTTTACTTTGAGCATTGCGCAGGAGAGTAACATATTGTATATGAAGTTTCTCACCTTGTATGTCTCCATGATGCACGCTTCTGGAGATGATCTTTTCTTTATTCTCCGTGTTGCCCAGCTATTAAACCTCTCACAAGCATAACACATGTAAGGTATTTACATTATCTACATCACATGTATAATATATCAAACGCATGTGCATTCATAGGTGACTAGTATAAAATTGGTTATTATTACAAAAGAAAATTCAAAATTTGCTTCCTTTTGAAACAAAACCTGCTGACAGAGTGCGAGGTCCCAAAAAGTTATTGTGAAAGACCATTGCATGTCATTCCTATTAGTTAGTACGTATTTTTCATTTCGTTCTAGTGACAATAGAAAACGCTTATATCCATTTGTTTAGAAGTGACTAGCTATTTTCATACCCAGCTACACAGATGACCAATGTATGAAGTGTGACTAACAGTGAAACAAAAGCATGAAGTTGAGGAACTGGTCATTAGTTGAATTTCAAAAGTCTAAAACTTTCTTTGCAGTACACTAGGAGATAGTTTCAAAGTTATAAAATAAAACATAAATATAGTGCAATGTGCTTGTATTACAAATAGCAATCTGACTTCTGGGCTACTTCTCACAATTTTGTCTGGTACCGTTTGAGGCTATAGACCTGGTCCTCTCTAATGCTTTTGACAAGAGTGATAATACAACACAGATGGAGTGTATGAAACTAGAAACATGGGCCTTTACTCACCAAGTGCTATGTAGTGGACCATACTCCGAGATCTGTTCAACCATGTGTACAAGTAAGTGTGTCGTAATGTTCTACAAAACCAAATAATATTTAAAATCCCAACAAATTAAAGACAAAAGTTAGATCTGTAGTGTCGGGATGTTGTTGCACACCTGGGTAAAAATGCAAAAGATACAGTGCGATTGGTGCCGTGCACTTGATCTTACTTCTAGATGTTGATAGATATGCGAGTAATATTGTTGAGAAGACAATTTCCAACAAGTGCACTATTAATCAGCATTTCTACTATACCAACACAATTTTTACATAAAGGGTTACATAGACATAACACATGAACCAGCCTCGAGCTGCTGTAAACAATCTATTGGTTGGTTCTGATTGATTGAATCGTGTATTCCGATGTAATTGACTAGTTTCACATGAAATTGACACATCAGATCCTGACTCTCATAAGAGGTGTCTACTCAATTAATAAAACTGCTGACAGGGCTTTATAACATTAGATAGGTAATTGGAGTTGTTCTCTCAATTAATCATACTACCAAAAGTTTTAGAGGCAATCATTTCCAACTATATGGATAATTATTAAGCTCATAAAATTTCAGACATCAACATTGAAAGTAAGGCTAGAAGATATGCGAAAACATAAAATAGCAGCAAATATATTTTTGACAGGCCATGGAAAATTGATAAACCGAATTGAATAAGAACGAACAATCAGCACAAAAACTGATAACAAAATTGATATAAGAAACCAACTTCATCAAAAGAACATTGAACTAGGTCATATTTTTTTAAATCTAAAATAACCAAAATTTCCGTTCTAGTTTTTAAAATGTACTGTGGCGTGTTTTACCGCCTCTAATAAATAAGATCTCACAATGAAGAACAGAAACAACTTGAAAAACTGATAGTGCATTGTAGTACCAGGGGTGGCACTAGAAGATAATAACAAGTAGCATATATTCAATAAAATTTTAACACTGTTCTTCATCAATTATTCATTATTATTAAGGCTGTTGAAAGATTAACCACTCTAATCGCGATTAATCTTTGTTTTATTGTACTCATGTTAATTTTGCTTCTATGCGCAACATTTAATGCAACATGCAGCCTGCTTCACATAAATTTGTCATTAACTTTGGAGTTGTCTGTCTTACTACATGTCCAGTAATATGACATGGAATTGTAAAGTTGTTCTGCTGCGATGTTACTGCAATAGCTGATACATAAAGCATAAAACCTCAGTAAGCACTCATATCATATTTCGGTTGGCAAGAAGTAAAGGTTTGTTAAATTTTCATTTTTCATACATGTATGAATGGCAATTTATGAAACAGTAAAAAACCTGTAAAATAGAAATATCTAATGTGGGAAGTCACTCACAACAGAACCTACAGCCAGTAAAATAACAGTAACCAAAATAATGAGGCTGATAAATCTGTGAAGTGCTGCCGCATCGATACAACACCAACCCAGTAGCTTCGTATAAATTTATTTATTTATAAATAATAAATAGTTATATTTTATAAATCATTCATTTAATTTTGTATATAATAGTTATATGAATTTCAATATAATTTTACAAATTTATAATAAATGTTTCATGATTGATTCACGCACTGCTAACGCTGAAATCTATGTATGGGACAGATTTTCCTACTTTGTTACAGTAAAAAGTGCAGAGTTGCCTGAAGTTTAAACGATTATTTTTTTGATCACGATTAAGAGTATTGACCGCGTTAATCTCACAAATTTCATTAATCGCGTTAATCTTATAATTAACACGATTATTCAACAGCCGTAATTATTATCATGGTAAATTTATTACAGGGCATATAAGTATGGTGGTAGTTTTTTGCCAGTTAGTAGTAGTATATTAGGAATATTCGCGGCCTGGATCAATCCAGCACAATAAATAATTTTTTTCGCAATTTATTTAATGCGAGTGGGTTGGTAGCAATATTTTTTAGTGATATTGATGTACTGGAAATAGACTGATAAAATAATGAAACACAGAGCTATTTTGTTAAAACAATGAAGAAAGATGTTACATCTAATCAGAATGAATTGTTTTGAAATAATTGCTTGAAATAATTATGCTCGCTACAATGCACATTTGAGTTTTACACCCTCACGTCTGATCCGGATCAATAGATATTATTTCTTATTATTGTACGATAGAAATTTAACGCCAGGATCGATGCGTCCGCCGCTAACTGATGTGGATCCCAAATATGATTAAAATCAGATGTTCATCGATCCTGATCGCGAATACACCTTTTATTTTTATTATAATTTTGTTATAAAATTATGTTTAATAAATGATGACATTACAACAGTTTTCATATGATAAATGTGATTTTAATTAGTAACACAAAACTGTTGGAATTTTATTGTTATTATTTCTACTAACTAACACCAACATCCATCCCTACCTACATACATACCTACCCACCTACCCACCCACCCACCTACCTACGTACCTACCTATATTATTATTGTTATTATTATCACTACCATTATTATTATTATTATTCTTATTATTATTATAAAAACAATCATTCTACTCCCAATATATTATTTTTATTATTTGTTACTGTTTTAACTTATTATCAACAGATAGGCAGCTAGAGTAGATAACAATAAAATCAAAAAATAGATGATGCATTATAAAACAATATCAGTAATAGTGCCCTATTTATATAGATTTATTAATAAAAATAATGATCATAATGATTGATAGATAATGAGTTGATAATCTGTATCTTTTTTACAGTAATACTTAAACTTATTTGACTACAATAAATTAATAATAATTATTAAACGGTCTGTCAGAGTTTGTGACAATTATTAGCAACAACGAATTTATGTTGCCTTTTCTTTTCAGTTGCAGTTTTACATATTAGACAACAGTGATGTAGCCAAAAATTTAATATAACAACCCTTCGAGAGTTTTTTCTCATTGCACCTCCATACAACATTGACGCTGAAGTAGCCCAAAACGTTGTGAATGGAATGAGCCTGGTGCCTATTATTTCAATGTGCCACCCTTGAGCTTGTCATGAAAGAATGTTTAGAGAAAATTATTTTCATTGAAGGTTATAAAGCATGGATTTGAAAAAACTAATTTTCTTGACATATCTGATATCTGCATCTTTTTTGCTAGAAATGAAAGTTTGGTTGAGAATTATTCCTATGAAGTCAGCTAAATTGCGCAGGAAAGTTAAAATTATTTAGAAAAAGCAACTGGAAAGTAATTCACAGACAACTGACATATATTAGAAGCCGGGGCGATATATTTAGGGATACACCTTTGGTGTTAAAGTGTTGATTGCAAGAACGTATAAACTTCTCTGTGATATGAGAACGAATAAAATTTGAACGAACCTTAAGTTCTGGAAACTGTTTCTCAAACTGTACAATAGAGGAATGAACTTGGTCAACGGTAGTAGCGTAGGTCTCACTGTCAACTGACTCTGTACACATCTCACTCATTATGCTCAGCAAACCAAAGAGAGCAGATTCCGTAGCTGGCTCAAACAAATCTTGCAGGCAAAACTCCAGCACTCTTTGATGAACCAACTATGATAACAATATAATGTTACTACACTTCTAACCAACAATCTTTGGCCAAATAACATCACTAACATAACTCAATCAGTCAAAGTAAAAATGACAAATATTTTGCATTGCTAAAACCGGAGAAATCGCTAAGCAATTGTTTGCCTTTTATTAGAGGTTATCGCCAGGTTTGATGTAGATGAAAAATTCCTTGGCGATTCCTTGATTGACCAATCACAACCCAAAACTGCTTTATCTTTGTTTCCCGTCATTTGAGGTCGTCTGCAGCCCTCCGATCTATCACTGATCATATAATAAGTTGCAGGCTATGCTTTGAAATGGCGAGTTTGACCAAAATGGCCTGAAGAATGGTTAGTAGTCAAAAAATTGGGCAGCTGGATCGGGTAACATTAGGAAAATTGATAAACATTTTATTATTTGATGCGACACAAAATGTGATGAGCCATTGGAAGGGTGACAAAGGAAATACAGATGCCAAGTGCATTGGTAGTGAGTGAATTATTTATTTTATATCAATTGCAACATTGCCCAGAACACCTTAAATAAAAAATTACAAAGAATGTGCTTTGAATTTTATGCATTATTTTATTTATGGACATTGATGCTATTAATGTCATTGATTGTTTGTAGTTTGTTTTTTTAAGTTGAATTTGACTTGCAGTAATCTTTTTTTCTATTTGATTTTATTATAGTTGTCTGAGCCGTCAACCCCAAGCACATCAACTCCAAGTGGATCGCAATCCCTAATGTGAGTTTTGAAATCAACATGGTACACTCGAACTTCATATATGTACTGTAAAACTTACATGAATAAACATTGTGCAAGTCAATATTTGGGCTAGTTTAATGTCAGTCAGATATAATTATCAAATAGGTTCACATATTTCAGTATGACTATCACTAATTTAATGGCACTTTTTTATGCTAAAATATGCTGATGATTGATGTGGATACGAGCCTATGGAATGGCATTCAGTTCTGTCTGTTTTCAATCTCACTCAAGTGGAAGTTCACAACCGTTGATAAAGTCTAAAAAATTAACTCCATGTTTCAACCTTCCAAGCTTAATTCAAATGTTAATGAGCAGGATTCTGACACATTATTGTAGGCAATGAATTGCTTCCAATCAGTTACAACAAGTATGTTCAGGACTTATTAACATTTTGCAGAAGAAATCGATATTTAAAAATAGTGTCAATTTTTTGCAAACCATTATCACCATTATCAGCAAACCAGGGAAATTATTATAACCTGTTGCAACAAATTTTTTGTGGAAAACCCTTATGATTATAACCTGTATTCATGGAGAGTTAGCTTCCATAAAAGTAGTTGATTTGTGATTTCGTTGGACAATCTTACACAAATGAAATTTATCAACTTTGTGATTGGGTTTGTTACACGTTTTGATCCACTACAGTTTCCAGAAGAGAGATTGCATATTACAATCATTAAGCACTGTGATTTACTTCGCCTTCCAACATTGAAGCCGCATGTTCATATAGCAATCACAAAGGGATTACCTTAGCGTTTGCGGGATTGTGTACTTTCTGTTTGCTAAGCAGTTGCTAGCATTATATTTGAGATTATCGCCAAGTTTCAATTGAGATAAAAAAATCGCTAACCAATTCCTTGATCTAATAGTGTCCAGTCATCTGCAGGGCTCCTATCCATCAATGGTCATGTAATAAGTTGCAGGCTATGCCTTGAAACAGCGAGTTTGACGGAATATTTGAAGAATGACTTTTGGTAAAACATTGTACAATTTTTTTTGGAGGAACTTCCCTTATTGCTAAGGAAAAATGCTAGTGTGATTGCTATATGTACATTTACGTCAACTACGCAAATATTCCTGTAATAAGTTCCGTTGTTCATTTATTGTTTTCACCCTGACCATAATCATTGCTGATAAAAGCTGTGGGCAATCTCAAACCAGCATTATGTGGAGTTCTTTTCTCCTGGTGCTTCCACAAAATATGACTATGTAAGCGTGTCAATAATTTATTATCACTGAGATGATAAAAATAACTCAAACTGGTTTGACTAGTTGCAGCGAACACAAGCAAAGGGCTATTGTCCTGTTGAAATTCGAATACAAAACTTGGTAGCTATATTTCTAGTTATGCCATGTATAATGCCATATGCTTGTTTCATTACTGTTGGCCCTGATTCACTTAACACACTGTGACCAAGTATTGGCAGTATTAAATCTTTTTTCAACAAGGCGTGTAAATGCTAAGGCTAGCCGTTCACCAGGAAATTAAATAATATTAGTGTGGACACTAGTACAGGATCTTATTGGGGAAGCAACATAACTGAGCTTTTATATTATTTTAGTTCAAACTTCATGACGACCAGCAGTACAAACCCAGAAGTTGAAGTGCTACCATTATTTGATGTGAGTAGTGAGAGATATATTTTTGTAAACATTGCATTTGGTTTTGACAGAAGCAAAAAAAAACTGTTGACAATTGATCACTGTCAGAAGATTTTATCCCATTGATTATATATTTTTAAGAAAATGTTTTTGGATATCAATGGGTTGTAGCATTGATAGTTATCTCTCTTTGAACTTTCTACATTCAACGCGATCAGTCCTAGTATATAATATAATTTATGTGAGCGAACCCATGCAAAGTTTTTCCTTATAGCTTAGCTGTCGCTATGTCAAGCAGATCCTATAATGACATGTCCCTAAAAAGACTTCCGAATATTTGGAAAGACAAGGGCATCAAATTTATCTGTGAAAAGATAAATTTATATTTTTAATTTCTTTTTTTTCTTTTATGATTATTGTTAGTTAAGCCAGAAACAGACTGGCGATTTTCAGAGCGATTATGCCCTCGGGCGCTGCAGCGCCTGGGACGTTGAGCGATTTGGGGCCAAACGCCCAGTATCCAACCAGCCAGATATTTTGCGACGCTCAGCCATAATGCTGTGCTCTGATTGGCCAGACTTCCTACAGCTGCCCAACTACTTTGATTTCTTCATCAACTTGAGCAGTATCTTTCACTTTTACCGGTGATTTTGATTAATTTAATCACTCTGTGATTTTAATTAAACCTTAATTAATTATCAATATTATTTACAATAATTGTTGTTATTTAGTTTTTACTGTGGTTGTTGTAATATATATAGATTATAAATTATAGTTCAATAATAATAACAGTTTAAATAATAATTTATGATTGTTTGTTTATATATAATAATTATAGTAATTTATATAAACTTGTGTTGATTAATCGGATTGCCAGTGGTAGTATTTTTTTTTATCTTCCTTCAGTTCACAATTAATAATTAATAATAGTAATGGTTTGTTTTCTTAATATAATTAAAAAAGAATAATTAAGAAAGAATTTTGATTTTTATCGAGTTGACATGACAATGTCATTGTCCTGTGTGCTTTGGCCAGCGCCGCGATAAGCCAATTCGCGGCGCTACCCCCCTGGAAATCGCCCTCAAATATCACCAGTCTGTTTCTGTCTTTAACGTTCATCGGACTCATTATGGACATTATAATTTATATTCATTGTTATAGATATTAATTTTTTTACTGTCGTGTTTTTATAAATGAATACGTCTAATTTTCTATGCCATTTATGATAATAGTGAAGTCAATAGTATGAATATTCAACTAAGTAATGATGATTGTATTTATTGCCCCACATACACCGGATAACCTATTTGCACATCACCAGTACGTTGATGTGAGAATGATTGGCATGTGCAGCCAATGCTTTATCATGCCTTCAGCAGGTTGATATAGCTTTGAATTACCGTTGCTGTCATATATACCATATTCATTACCTCGACAATGATCATATATAATCGCTGGCCGCATTGTGTTTATTTAATAATGATCCTCTATCGCTGCATTAATATGCTAAAAACTTATATAAACATAATCTGCTGTAGCCCTAAAAACTCTGTGGCTTGTCAAGTTGAAACAATCGCATTGCAGTAGCCTGCTTATATTAATTAAAACATCATCATAATTTTGTATTTGTGCATTGTACGCTATCTGAAACTGTTAGCATCTTCAGGTTGGATGTGCATCAGCGCCTTCTATAAAGGGGATAATCCCAGTCAAAACCCTGTAGAATTCCAATATATACTTGAATAAAAACCAATAATAACTAAATTATAATTATCCAGCTCAACTGCATGAACAGGAGCGCACCATAGTTACATCAGCTACAATGCTTGGTCAACTCGAAAATTGAACAACTCTGAAATTTTATGTCGCAGTGGTTTAAAAGGCAACTTGCAACTGTGTCTGTGATCCCTAAATTGCTGTAAACATGCTTGCTCTCATGCAAATGCAGCTCATGCATTAGTCTACTATGTTTCCATGTCACTTTTGCGTCAAATTTTGTGGTTTTTTTAGAGCTAAATTTGAGCTACAGGTTGCATGCATTTTGATAGCTAAAATTTTATTTTCCTTCATTTATTACTTTAAGTGAAAATGTTAGGAAACAGATGCTGTCAATGTGTTGTTTAGTGCTATCCGACTGGCGTTGATATTTTTTATTAGTATTTACAATAATTATTAATTTAGTTTATAATTTTTTTTTAAACTATGCATAAAATTAAGTAAATGGAAGAAAATTATAACCAAGATGGCTGACTGATGGTAGGGAAATATGTGTGATGATAAGGGATATTCGCTATCAGGATAATAGTAAGAAAAACATAGATTATGAAGCAAACTTCTATCAATAATAATAATTATAATATTAAACATTTATTGAAGTGTCTGCTGATATACTATTACTATTAATTATATGTTTTATAACTATAACAATTTATTATCAACAGCAGAATTTCATTAGTTTCAATTTAGCCTTATTGCACCATAAACAACGGTATATCAGATCATGAATGATCATCGCTGGCATTACTGCTACACAGTTTGCTGCCATGTCTTGCCACTAATGAATGATTAGCGACTTCCATCTTGATTATGCATGACTAGTTTTCTTGACTTTGGTGACATTCGTGTTACAATGAGCAATGACATCTTGGCGCTTCCCTTATTGCCGAAAAAGTTGCTAATCTTAGCGAAAAATCTTTGCACTCAAGTTTGGCGACAAGCGTAACAGCAAATCTTACCATGACAAACTTTCTTTTGTGCCACACTTATTTTTAAATTTTTCGTGATATGGAAGCATAATAAGAGTATTCTTGATCTTTTCGTCGAAATAAGTACAAAAAAATGGTGTTCCTAGTTCAATAAAAGGCGTATGCAACAGAGAGTTAGTTTAGAACAACATAAAGATTCGATGAAATGTTTCGCTCACTGAAAAAATCATAAAGAAGATAACTCCCAATTTTCAAAATAATCAAGAAAATAATAAAATTAGTGAACAGCTATAAACTGAAATAGTTTGTAAAGCTGCTGTTTAATTCAGTAAATTTTGAACGTTTGCAATAGTTTTGAATTATTGTTGAAAGTTATAGAACCGGTCTATGAAAATGAAAAAGTCAACTTGCTCGTTATAATTTAGTGTTCAGTTTCATTCGCGACCTACGAACAGTAAAAATAAATGATCTTTGATTATTTTGTATACAATGAGCTACTTTTTGTTGACTCACGAGTTCCAAACAAAATGATTATTTATTGATTAAATTGATTGCTGCTCTGATCATTTTTATTGCAATGTGTTCGGCGAACAGAGGTCGCGAATACTCGAACTATTTGTCAGAAAAACGAAAAACATTAAAAGGTGGAAATAAAAATTATTCTTAATTGTCCTGCTATTTGTAGGACAATATGCATGTATCAATTCTCAAGGATGGAAAACGCATTGCGAATGGCTTTGTGGAGACATTTGATGGTATGTTAAAGTCGGTTATAATTTTTCATGAACTACAGCTCTAATTAGCTTTTACATATAACGATAAATCTTGTGGAGTTATTTTGGGAATTTGATATTTACCACTACACTTAACAGCCTTCCTAATTGTTCTGTTCATTTTATCGAAAGAAACAAATTGTTTGACTTAGCATGCTATCTCTCCAATCAATCGTAGTGTTGCTAAATTCTATAAAGACAATTATTCATGCAACGCCTAAACTGGTGTTTTAGCAGATAAGGTGTTTTTGAATCATGGACCCATACACCTTGAAAAATGTTGTATGGAAAAGTCGTTCGAATTGAATTTAAATCTTTATTCCTGTTATAATTTCCATGTAACAACATTCTAAGTGTCAACTAATTCGATACTTGTTTGTTTCAGCTGTGCCTCGTGGGCAACCCTAAAGACGGGTCCTTTTGTTTACAGTATAGGGAAAAGGGTAATAATGAATGTGACACACATCCTAGTAACTATTATTTCAAGTGTGAGAAACCAACAATACCTAATCATTATAATACTTACTGCAAACTACGGTATTAATTTTTATTATTTTATACTATTGCAAATTATAAATTGCTATATGGCTATATTCGGCTTTTTGTTGATGGAAGTATACAAGAAATCGCTTTTCCAATAACTTATTACAACCTCATAATTAGCAACAATAGCATTTGAATACTTAAAGACCATGATTTTTCATATTATTATTATTCTTCATGGTAATTGTGTCCAAAAATGATCACCATTTTTTAAGACTTTATCAAGACTTATTATTATGATTTTTAAGTATTAGACATAAAGCTTTGAACCCTCAGCATTCTGGTAAATACAGTTGATGTAAAGAAGCTCAGTTGAACAGAAAATTTTTTTCAGAACCCAAGATTATGCATTGGAATCATGCATGTTGTATGGTGAAATATTCTTTGAATGCTGGAATCTACATTCAGCATATCGTTAAAAAGAGATTAGGAACTCACTGCATTTCCGCAATCTGAAAATGTCAGATAAGTTGATGTATTCAATTTCAAAGCAAACAGTATTTTGGCAAAGATAAATCTTAGTTCGTACTACCTGTGAATAATTCATTTTTACACACAAATTTTAGGAATAGTAATTTGTTTGATCTTTACTATACGCTTACCTCCACAGTGTAACATGTCACAAACTGTGTAGACAATGATACAATTTTTATTTTTGCTAGTTTTAGGTAAATGGTAGATATTTTCTTATTGTCTGGCAGTTCATTTCATAGATGAGAATTGACTAAACAATATTAAAGTTCAAAGATAAATTGGCTATTTCTTGAGACAAACAACTATTACAAGCAAGTCCCAACTGCTGATATCTCCTCACCATGTCAAATGCAATGACTAGATTTTCATTGCTCATTATGTAACCAATACTACTGCGAGCTATCCTTTAGGTACCCATGGAGATGGAACCATGGAAATGGTGAATGCTTGGTGTTTTGTCTGTGTTAAGTAACTCATGTCATACATGATATGGCATTTGAAAAAAAGCCAAGCTTAAAATACTGATGAACGCATAAGAGTTTCAAGTTTTAAAAGTTGGATGAAAGCTTGAATTTTGTGGCACTCGCTAAACATTATGATGGAAGTTGTTTCAAATCTGCCAGTATTCACTTGCACTAAGTTTCAAAGTGTTTTGAATTTGTAATTATTTGGATGTTTTGTGCTGCAAAGCAATATCAAATCCTAATCATTAAAGTGCATTGAAATTCGTGATGGCCTTGCAGATTCTGCTTTATATTCAGCAAGTTTCTACTTATTTAGGAAACAGAAGGAGTGTTCTAGTCAAAAGGGTATATGCTTTGCTAGAGACTACGGATTTAAGGGTAAGTTTGAGGCTAAGTTTTTACCCATATGAGCCTGGTTGCAGAAATCAATTTTTTTATGCTCTCGAACTACCAAAAAAAGTTTCATTTGTCATAGTTCTGGCTGGCCTAAGTTTTAGGCCAACAATTGAGGCATTATGTGTATTTTTCTTGGAATATGCTGTGCGTTTTTTATTGGGAGTTGCATGACCCCTGGTTATTTTGGTAACTTTTAAATGGGTTTCATTGGATGATCGGTTTAGTGGCGGGGTTTTTGGTGCTGGTTTGTTGGTCTAAGTTAAAGGGCTTAGGACGGGCTTTTCAAGACCTACTTTGTGTGTAAAGTTATTTTCTCATCAAGTGTTGTAAAACTATTGAGAAAACTAACTTGCGGCAACAAAAACGCAATGGGAATGTAGAGGTCTTTAGATGTTCATGACAACGCATTCGACAAAAGGAACTATTTGCATTACGATATTATATAGTAAATTATAGCAAGTAGGTTGTACCATTTGTACCTTTTCAGTTTAAAACTACTTTCTATAAATCTTAATTATTATTATTTAGTGCTTTTTATTTTTTTTTTGGTAAGATAGACGGTATTTCAGATTTAATTATTATCGTTCTTGTGAAAAAAAAACAACGCTGAAATAAAACTTCGGCAATGTTTTTTTACCTAATTTTATTATAAAATTATTCTAATGTTATTGTTTGAATAAATTTCCGCTTGAAAATTATTATTTTGAAAAACATTGTTTATTAATTCTTTCGATTTTGATCACAAACGCTATCACATGAACGCCGGTGTGTACATAATAGCGAGCTTACCAAAGGTAAAACAAATTGCTGACTTGAGAAAGACAGCTCCAAAAAAAATTAAAATTTGTTCCAATATCATTTTTTTGCTATCAAAATAGTCTCTGCAGAATGCCACTATTTAGGCCTTACTTCTATGCGAGCAAGCCAAAATTTTGAAAACTTGCTTTATAGCTCTATGTAACTTGTTGCGTCGTCAAGGAAGAAGTTCGTCCCGGGAAGTGCTAACTGAGTCCATAGGAATCGCCTTACCCGTGAGAGGGCAACTCCAGATAATTTTTTTTAACATTATGTCAGCCCCAAAAAGTTTAAATTAATTTAAGTCTTATTTAAAATAGGTGTCATGGGCCCTTTAAAGGGATTGCTCTGGCGACCAAATGATCGCCAAAACAAAGATTGTAGTATACATTAACTACATTGTTTGGCCATAGCGATCAGTTATGTTTTGCTTTGAAATTTTTATTAGACGTCAGTTTATTTTCGGCTATTCTTATTTACTATCACTACTTGCTACTTTCTGTAACACCACGTTATCAACACCAAGAAGAAATTATTGACGCAGATACAGTTGTTGAATTAGCGCTAATGGTAGTAATTATGCTTGCTACAAAACATATTACAATTTTGTGTTCACCAACTGATCTGGATCGACTTTATTGTTTAGACTAATGAAAATCTGAATCTATTCATTCTCCACTCACCAATGTGGATCCAAAATGTGATTAATAGCAGCTGTTCATCAATCCAACTAGCGAATACACCTCATGGCTAGTCGACCATTAGTCCAATATGTTTTTTTAGGCATTTTCACATTGCATATTTGTACCTAGTGGTGATCATAAAAATTGTAAATTCATCTCTGTGTACGACATATGCATTTCTGAATGTGATAAAGCAAATGCGAAGCTATGTAAAAGTGGAAACCTAGAATATAGAAACTGTACTGCATCCTGCATTTAGCCGTACCTGACATAGCCTAATACTTATTATAAGCCATGTTTTGTTTAGGAAAATGAAACCACAATGCAGAAAAACAGCAGCCTGGAGCCACTGACCAGCTACATCGAGAAAGACGAAGATCGGCTTGCTGCTAGATGGAATGGACCATCAAAGAAGAAACATCGGAAAATATTTTAATATAAAACTGACAAGCAAGACTGTGGAAGGGTTCAAGGTTTTGTTTCTTGAAGACAGGATGGAGCAACTCGCTGCTCCCCGGACATTTTTGTTGATGGGGAGTGAATATTTTATTAACATTTACGAGTTATTTACATATACAAACTGAGCTGGATGTTCAATAAATAGAACTCATTGGAAAACGTTGAAGCTGATATGAAGTTTGAAGGCAAGAAGCATAATATATTATTCTCAGTTTCGGTTAATAAGGCTGCCTAAACGTGTGGTTGTAATGAGATTTCCGTCGAGCTTGTAATAATTGTTGTTATATCACGGTATTTTAAAGGGCCCTGTGAAAGAAAAATAAGAACGCTAGGATGATGATATTTTGTACATAAAATAACCTGTAGTGAGCTAACTCTTAGCTTGATGGTGTAGGATTAATCATACCACCTTGATTTCATACTTTACAATAGCTTGTAGAAATTACATCTAAAATTTGAATATCTAGGTTGTACACCGTGAAAAATCGGAAATCTAGGGTAGTAACATTTTCTGCACTGGAATAGCTTGTATTAAATCACACCTAGTATTTTGATTATCTAGATTGTGATTTACCGCCTGGAATATTTGTAACTCTAGGGTAGTATTAATTTCTACCCTAGAATAATCTGTAGTAAATTACACCTGGTATTTAGATTATCTAGGTTGTATTATACCACCTTGAATATTGGGAACTCTAGTGTGATATTAATTTCTACCGTAGAATAATCTGTAGTAAATTACACCTGGTATTTAGATGGTCTAGGTTGTATTATACCACCTTGAATATTGAAAAATTTAGGGTGGTATTAATTTCTACCCTAGAATAATCTGTAGCAAATTACACCTAGTATTTAAATTGTCTAGGTTGTATTATACCACCTTGAATATTGAAAAATCTAGGGTGGTATTAATTTTTACCCTAGAATAACCTGTATTAAGTTCCACCTAGAGGGCAGAGTTGTGGGATATCCGGAATTTCTACCCGGACCAGACTAATAGTGTAAGCAATCCAAAATATAGCCAGTAAATAATCAAATACATGTAAGCAAAGAAATATATGACAAAGTATATGTGAACAAAAGTGTAAATCACAAAATGTATGAAAAAGAAAATGACAAAATACATGCACGCAGTGTGAAATAATTATTTTCACATTTCCTCAATGCACTCTTCAGATACATCAAATAGATTATCACATTCATTGGCGGTTGTGGAAAGGGTGTGACGAGGAAGTTCCAGCCGTCTGGTATGTTTATTAAGAACGTCTAGAATGTTTTGTCCATCGGTCATGCTTAATGCACCGAGATTCATTATGTCTTCTACCCCATCTATGCAGAACAAATTTTTAACAACACCATCTATCAAATCAGGATAAACATTGGTTACATGTTTTGGTGTCAGCTTAAAGTCTACCGATAACTTTTGAAGTTCATTTTTCAGGTCAGTAATGCATGTGGTTGTGTTCATAGTCCTCACAGTTTGGACCATTCTGGTTACAGCTATCCCATTTTGGGGCAAACTGGACTTGGCGCAAAAACATTCCTGTGAATGATGGTCACATGGTGTGGTGCGACAAGAGCAGCAATTGTGCAGCAAGTTGTTGGTGCAACAGTCACAACAACGAAAGGTGCGGCTGGTTGGTGATTTAACTTGCACACCAAAATTTCTTAGGCCTTTTTTTCGGCAGTCTGAAGTCTTCACGTACTCTTTCATCTCTGCTGCCACAGATTTTACCAATGCAGCTTTGTGCACGAGTATGGTGGCCTGCACCAAACGACCGTCCCTTCCAGCACGACCAGTTTCCTGAATGTACTCATCCAGATTACAAGGTGGACCATAGTGGATGACTCTGTCGATATCAGGAATGTCCATACTTGAAACAAAAATGTTATTGACAAGCAATTGTGCATACAAAATGTACAAAACTGGGTGTTGAAGTGACTGAAGTGAATTTTGCCTACTCAGAAAAATGTCAACAGTTAAAACTATCAAGCAATCTATTGCTTATTGCTGCAGCTGGAAAAAGAATTTTTTAATTATTTCACAACATGAGCTTATGCCATCACAGTACTGTTCAACATAGTGAAAACAAATGATTGGTGGATGAAATTTGTAACTATATATTTTGTGTCCTTTCATACCTATCATATTTCTTTCTTGTTCAATGATGAACCAAAGGTGTGTATCATCGTTCAAGAAGCTCTCCTCTGCCTATCATGTCAGCGTAAAATTCATACAATGTTCAAAAGCTCACCCATTGAAAATTCAGATGAACAGAGGACACATCGCAAGTTATGATTGGCAGTATCAGAGAACAGGTCATATACTCGCGTCTTCTCTTCCTCCGATATACGGCTATGATACATGGCGACGGCTCCAAGAGGGCAAACGCGTACCAAGTACCGTTAGACATCTCCAATGTAATGCAGCCTAATAAAGGTTGAAATTATGAAGGGCTAGTAAGTGAGTACATCTCCAACAAGAACGCGCTAAAGTAATTAATTGATTGGACTTTCATTATTGTAAAGCAAGGCAGTAAAATACTTACTGTCTAAGGAATACCAAGGACTTCAAGGTACATCCATCAGAGAACTCTTCTACCACATGTTGAAATTGAGACCTGATGTCCCCATGTACATGAATGACCGAGTATCTGGAGAAGAAATTTGTCACCGCTCTTTAACAGTGACTTACAACAAACCTGATGCTGACATGCGTAGCGAGAGCCTGGATTGATTTACCAAGTCAAAATAACATGAATCAACACTACCATTCACACCACGGTACAACCAGCACATATATCGCTCAAGAAAATCTGGTACCTTTCACAACAGTTATACAAATGTTGGTGGACGACTATGAACATAAATTAATGATATCATGTACCTTACCTAATATTAACTTTATCAGGTGACTGTCGAATTATCTTGTAATCAGTAATCTGGAGAAGTTTGGTAATCTGTAACTCGACATCATTTGTGGCAGTAGCTGTCATCGCAATGAAGGCAGTGTGAGGAGCAAAAGTACGGAGCTCGCCAATTCGGGCAAACTGTTCTCTAAATGCGCCAGTTCGCTTGTCACCCTGACCCCTACAACACCGTCATACACATGTCAGCACACACATATGTCATAGATATGACTTACAGCTACGAGTAGTGACATGTTTGATGTCACACCAAACAATGTAATTATTCATCAAATTCAACCATACAATCACCAAACTTAGGCCTACTAACATTTACATTTAATTACAGTAGATCAGTGGTTATCATGATCTTATCAAAATAAGTGGAAGTTGTGAGAAATAAACACTGCTGAGATAAATTGCCCAATGGTTGCTATACACATTTATCTGCAGCCCCTGATGACACTTACCAGTTAACTACGCAATGGCTTTCATCTATGAACAGGTGACCGATTTTGTCAAAACTGTTCACTTTTCCGGCAGGTATCAGATACTTTGTTAAGGCCTCAGGTGATAGAAATATATGCGTAGTATGGCTGTCATGTAAAGCAGCGGTTGCATCATCATATGTTGATATTGCATCAGCTCCTAAACCACAATTTAACGGCTTTCCAACTTGTTCTTTCAACAGACCTTCCAAAGGCATGACAATTACCACTCTAGATGGTGAATTTGCAACAAATCAGGGATATGTTATTTCTCATTACCATTTTGGCAGAGAATAAATACCATTACAACAATAGACGAATCACTATAAATACCTGTGTGCTAAATTAGCTGAACTTTTTATCTAACTTTTTTACATTTTTTACCTCATTTATCACCAAGAGTCCAGAACTTAGAGCACTAATATTATGTTAATGTTAATACTTCTTTACCAACTGAAAAATCAATTGCATATAGCATTTTTGACATTTTCAATAACTTCAGAAGTATTGCCAGAATTTATAAATAATTATTTTGAACAGTTCTGGATGAAAAGGTTCAGTGCTAGACAGTAGCAATAACTTTAGTTCTGGTGAGCGGAAATATTTAGTAGCACCGGATGGTGATACTCTAGAGATAGAACTTCATATTTTTGAATTTGATCCATGGGTGCAGCTTTGGCAATCTAGTAGCACATGTTTTCGGCCAATTTACTTCAAAAGACAAGCTGCGAGTTTTGGTATGGTTGCCAGTTTTACAGACCATCCAATATTTAAGGTTTTGTTGAAAAGCGGGCGGCTATGCATGTGTTTTAAAAAAATTATTTTTCACCAATTTTTTCACATTTAGTTTTAACAAAAGTAATATTGTGACGGCGATGGGATTTATTTATACTGTTATAATATTGTAGAGGAAATGCGCCACGACCTCGCAACAGGTCGACCACGCTGACATTAACTCACCGCCGAACTACTAGTCACACAGTAGTGACCTGCCGAACTGTTTGCACTTGAACATTATTTTAACCTACCTTATTCATTCATACCTGTTTTCACTTATTTTATATGTTTGTATTGTTTGCACTAGTCCTTGTTTCACGTACATGTGTGTGTGCAATCAGCCGTGCCACTAGGCACCTCCCTGTTCTATGATTAATGTGTTCTATTGGTGTGAAGCCAGCCAATCTAGTTTACAGGCGGGGCTTTCTTTTGTGTACAGTTTTGTCCAGATTATTATGTAACCTTTTTAGCATAAATACCCTGTCTTAGTTAATAAAATCAGAGTTAATGCCTACACTCTCACTTGCTTGTTGATCTACTAGCATAAGCGCACTTATGCTAAAGCACAGGTAGCTTGATAGGAAAGATACAAGTAAGCTCTTGCACTGATTGCGCTGGCAGAGGAACTTGCTAAGTTCAGCACTTGCACAATAACGTGGACAGAGAAATTGCACTGAAACCAGTCGACTAGCAACTAGGATAATAGTCAGTAGAAAGTGGTCAGTCGATTCGACTCACACTGCACTTGACCTACGGGCAAGTGATACTGGAACGGTTATTCGAACGGCTAGGTCGACCTGACACACCTATTCCTCGGGATTAGGTTGAGGGCGAGTTGGAAGGCGTACACTGCACTGTTGTACTTACTTATTACTGTGGGCCGCTGTACAGGTGACAGCTACCACTCCATCCTAAATTCCTGTACAATATTTATTTATATTTAATTGCAAAATTACAAGTCCTAATGGTAATAAATGGTTCATGTCGATCTTAGACTATTATTATTAACTACACTTCCTTCATAATATATTTAAATTGTTATCATGCCCGCAACAACAAAAGTCATAATTTAGAACTGAAACAGCAATAATTTGTTTTATATAAGTTCATTGCTACCTGCAACAACAATACATTTTTATCAAAATTCTAATTATTAAAACAAAATATTATAAATGGATTAAAAGGCAACAACAATGATGTTTTATAATAATAGGTATTTCTTATTAGTATTTTAGAGAATCTAATTAGTATTTTAGAGAATCTAAAATACTATTGTTCTTGCTGTTTTTATTATTTTTTTTTTTTTCTCTTCTTTCGCGGCAAACTTGACCGAACTGTAGCCACTTTTTCTCAAGAACCGTGATAGATAGAGCTAAAATGTTTTTTGCGACGAAATTGATAAGTATCGGGACAAAAAATAAGTTGGTTTACAAAGTTATAGAACATTCCAGAACATCACAATTTATGTGCGAAAACAGGCGAAAAATCGTTTTTCAAAGCATCAAAGTGACCAAAAAGACGCAGTCGCGATTGACAAAAAAATACGAAATTTTGAAAGATGGTGCATTTTGTTTACCTTCTGATTCGACATCATGACACGTCAATAAAAAATTGTTCGGAAGCGGCCATCTTGGATTTTTGTGAAAATCACAGTTTTTAGCATAAAACAGCTCTTCGTTGGAGAATCAACAGGCCGAAGTAGCTGAAATTTGCAACAAACATGTGCCATAGTGTATCGATGTACCATTTTGAACTTCAAAGCAATCGCACAAAACCGTTTCAAGTTTTTACATTTTCAAATTTGAAAATCTGAACAGAAACAGCACTTTTCAATGCTTTCCGAGACCAGAATGGAACTAGTCAGCGACAAGTAATTTATTAGGCAGCATAGCCCAATTCTTGAACTTTCTAAAAGTAGAGACTACAAGTTTCTCGCAATACCGCCAAAACAGCTATCCCATTTTCAAAAGAGGTCTTCCAAACGGACAAACGACCATAACTCGGGGACGGTTACTCCGATTTGCATAAATTTTGCATGGTTGCGATCGCATTGTAACCATCTTTCAGATGAACATGCGTCAAATTTCTGATCTTTAGCGAACGAGTCAAAGCCCACACGGTTTTCAATGTGTGATGAAAATGTTCGTTCTTTACTGTTTTCACCGAGGAAAAATTTTTCTCCTCCTCCTCCTCCTTTTTGAATGTATCTTTGTATGTAGATGCACAATATTCCCAAAAGTTGTATGCGGGTCGCCGTTCATTAAAAAATTAAAAATGTTTACGATATTTCTGATCGGTTGTAACAATTTTGCGGAACGGAGAATAAAACAGGTATTTTTTAATTAAATACAGATTCAACAGCCTTGAAAACCGACAGACATCTCACTGAGGTAACCAGAAAAGTAGTTCAGGACTGAAAAAATGGCTGGCTGTCCAAATATTGTCTGCTTGACTTGAAAATTTGTGATACCCAAAATTTCTTTTCATCGGAAGCAGTAACTATGTTCGCCAAAGCTGCATCTGTGTACAAAACTATATAAACTTTAGACTATGATGGTGCAAGATGCTCAATACACTCACATGAAAAAAATACTGCTTGTGCCATCACCAGATTTATAACTACTCTCATCCACATTGTACATGAGTCACTTTACTCAAAATTGGACATTTAAAATCACAAAATTCAAAAAAAAATTTATTGATGCACCTGCCCAATTTTTTTTTAGCAGGGTCTTAGCACTTTCAAGCAAGTTATGTCAAAAAATTGTATACGGGTCACAAGCGATTACAAAGTTATGCCCACTTATGTATGGCAGTGATCGCGTGTAACATATTTTGTTCAACGGAAGAATATGAAAGGTACTCACCAATACATAAGTTAATCAGCTATAGAATTTGGTTTTTAGTGAAGCCAAAAGAGTTTGCTAACTATCATAGGGACAAATAATTGATTTACGTATCGAGGTTACGATTTTACGTGGCCTAAATGTGTACTGCTAAAAGCAATCGAACGGCAGTATTAAGCCAATCTGACAAACCAATACTTCTGTATCCTACATACCTTATAAGACATAAATATTACCAAAGAGGAATAACACAACCAACTACAAGAAATTAACACGCAATTATTTCATGTATGGCAGCAGCACAGGCATATCAGTGAGACTGATCGCGTGTAACAATATTTTTCAACGGAGAAAAATTTTCAATATAAGTAAATGTCGCTACAGAAAAATGTTTTTAAAAGTACATGCACCACTCAAAACAATAACTTGTGTTTATTTCACAACATTTATTTTTTTACATGACTTTGAATTACATATAACACCATTACAAATAGCAACAAAGTGCCAAACGCTATCTCCATCTCCTCGTTTATTCTCCTCCACAGCATCACCTAAAGTAACAATTGCGATTAAATATACATGTATATATGCCAATTTAACATGTAGAATAGCTAATAAACAATTTTTGTACAAAATAAATAAGATCAATTACTCATTACCTCTTAATGTGGCATTAGTTGTTAAGGAACTCTTCCCAGTCGACTTCATCGATCTCAGCTTCTAAAATTTTTGAAGTCAAACTTAACAACTTTGTTTGATTGTGCTTTGACAGACATTAGATGCATGATGAAAGGATTGTGTTACTCAATATCAGGCAAACCAACAGTCACAAAGCAAAGAGAAGTGTAGCGATTAGTTATTGGAGCCTGGGGTTATGTTACTGTAGCTTACACCAGACAGTAGAGCTGTTAGTAAATGGTGCTAAGAGGTTAGATTGCGTATGAATACATTGGTTCATGCAAATATTCACCTAATTGGCAGGTTTAGGTGTTCAGCCAGCCATCTAACCTGAAACATACACTGGCAATGTGACTACCATTTAACAAACTTCAACAAATGAGTACCAAATGCATACCTCCAAGTTTCACTTTCTGTACAACTGCTCTGGGAACCGCCTTCTCACACCTTTCTTTGGAGCGGCATCCGGAACAAAAACAGGAAACAGGGAGGACCACAACTGCACCAATACCATAGGTTTGTACTTGCTGCCATGAACGAATCCCTTTCATCATAGAGACGTCTCTCTCCTCAATAGCAGTTCGCTCTAGCTGTATCTCACTCGAGGGTATGAAGTAGATATGTCTTTTCGAATGTCCGTCCAACACGGTTAAACTTCCACTAGCAGCTTCAAAAAAAGCTTTGGCATCATCTATCACATAGTTTTCAGAGATGACCAGTCGAGAAACCTTTGTCTTGACCACCCCAGTCTCACCGTCACTGGGCCCCTTCCCATGGTTACTTCCAAAAAAGTTCCACGTAATCTCTATAGCTGGATTGTCAAACCGTCTGGCGATGTTCTGGATTGGCCGCTTGGACTTATACTGCATCGATGCTCCGTCTGAGAATATGTTGAGGTTGGAAATATTTGGCTTAAATGTGGAGAGGTGGACTATGGTCCCCTTGATAAAGGAAGACACTGCTGCCGAATCATGTTTTAAGTCATCCGATATAAATATAAGACTGTCACGAACAACCATGCCATCGTTCTTGTAATTCAACACAATTGGATGGATTGTAACTTGATTTCTGGTATAGTATGCGCTTTGAGCTTCGTTTTGGCGTTGGCAAGTGTAGTTTTCAGCAAAGTCTGCAACAGCAATGGCTTCATCATCTTGTAGTGTGGCTATAGCCTCCTTGTACGCTCTCTGCTGCCAACGGGCCATAAAACAATGCTTCCCGAAAGAGCTCGACTTTTCCATCAAGTACTGGATGGCTGCACGCCTGCTGAAATTTCTGAGAACAGGTTTCAGCCTATTCACCTCTTTGTCATTGACAATCGTTACACTCTTTTCCCATTGACGGCAGTTTACTGAGGTATTGTCATTGTCCGATGCCCAAAGACTCAGCAATTCTCGGACTTGTTCTGTGCCACAATGTTCACATTCTCGAGTCAAGCATTTCCGATTGTATCGGTACATGTCACACAGTGTGTACTCAGCTAGCCTATGAGGTGAAAGCAAGAATTCTGGAACTTCCATGGCACATCGCTTGAGATCCATACGTATCGCCTTTATCAAGCTGTCCATATTTGCACATGTATCACAGGTACACTGCAACCATTTCATTGCTCGAGAAAGCTTGACGTTGGACGGTCGTAGTTTTGAAAATGAAATGATTCCAATGTTAACATCGCTGTTTTGGAGGAGAAATTCCCGATAAGTTTCTGCTATGCTGTGTTGCATGATGTACATGGGCTCATCAGATTTCTTGTTCCTTTGTTTGTTGGGCATCTGTGTACTAACGTCGATACTTTTGTAATAATTTTTTACAGCGCACTTGACAGCCATGCTAACTTTCCGACATCCATAGCCTCTTTTTTGTAATGTAGGTAAGACTTGCTTAACCCAAATATTTTGGCCAGTGATGACTTGACTCGGCACCCACGTTTCTTTATAGCTTTTGCAATCAATTTCTTTCCTTTTTTTGCCAAAGAAATATCCTTGACAGCCGACACCATCTCTTCTCTTGCCCTCTTTTTGAACAGCGACTTGCTAACCAAGAGACGCTGCTTGCGTGGTGTTGCTTGCTCTATAAGCTGGTCAACTTGATCTGCATACACCACTGGATCATTCATCTGCTGCCTCTTCTCTCTGCGACGTGCTCTCGCCCCTCGTGATCTCTCCTCCTGTTGCTGCTTCAATTCTTTTTTTAAATGATGGCTATTTCGCTTACGCGCACGATCCTTGGCCTTCACCCAACGTCTCTTTGTAGAGTTCATAGAATCTCTATACAGCTGCTGTTTAATGCGTTTATACTCCCTCATATCCTCAGTTTTCTGTTTTGAATTCTGCTCTTGAGTCGCCTTTGGTCTTGAAGCAGTAGTCTCCGCTCTTTTTCTTTGGCGCATCCGTTGCATTCGGAGTCTGGCAGTTTCATTTGTGCGCATCTTCTGTTCCTCTGTCATCTTGTCCCTATACTCCTGTGAGCGCTTACGTTCCTTCTCTTGCCATTCCTCGTCTTTCCTTTCCTTCCTGTACCTTTTGCATCGCTCCGAATTAGACTCTGCTCGAGATTTATTATTTACTCTGGGCATAGTAGTTGTGTCTATGTAAAATGCAACAGACGGCATTGTTGTAAGTTAAATTTAGATTTCAACGATTATTACAATTAATTAATAATAATATTTATTATTATTAATATTTAACAATAAAACTAGTTCATAAAATAACAAATGATAATAATAACAAAGTATTACTATTATTAATATTTAACAATAAAAATAATCTATGCGATAAAAAATAATGATAATTATGCTATTGTTAGATAGTGTGAATAAATTTAATTATTGAATTTTATTAGCTTTAGAATTCGAAAATAAAAATTATGCTTCACACGTATATAATAATAATAATCCAATATAATAATAAATTTTATTTATCATAAATAATAATAATTTATTTATAATAATTAATAATAAATAAATAATAATTAATTATTATTAACTGTTGTGAACCAACCAGCAACAATACTACTACTAGCATCTTCGAATAGCCATTTATAATAAATAATTAATTGCTGATGGTGATCTATTGCCAAATAATAACTAAATAAAAAATATTATTACTTTTATTATTATTATTTATAATTAACAAAAAAAATGGATCATCATCATTAATAAATAATAATAACTTATTATCATTGAGTTATTCTACATGGAAGAGTGATATTTGTTGGGTTACGTGGCAGTTTCAGTGATAAAAAGCATCTATTTTAACATAAACTGTAATAAATGATCGTTCGTAACGTTCGTAACAAGTGGAACGGAGGTTTTGTCATGAAAGATTGTTCACTTATAACATCAGGTGTGAGCTTAACGGAAGAATGTGAAGAATTGTTTGAACTTGAGTAATTAAAAGTAACCCAATTTATATCACATTGTTCACTACATTGGGTTGCAAGCACACTCAAATCATTGTCGTTCGTAACACGGGTTTCAACGGAGATAGTACACAGGCTAGGTCACTTGAAGGCCGTTTTCAGTAAAAGAGTTTTGTTTGGAATTTTTGTTGGCTATTTTGTTTTGTGACGATGTTGTCAAGGTTTATGGCGTTTTTTAATGCCAAATCAATGCTTTAAAGGCTGTATGATTGGATTGTAAATCATGTGCACTTTCAACGGAGATTACTGCAAAAAACCAAAGGTTTGATTTCATTGTAATTTTTTTCATATGTTTGAAAGATTCAACAAAGTTTTTACTTACCTGTCATCATTGAGGCATTAGCCTCTCCATCCCAGTAGTTTTCAAACTTCTAGGCTGACTCATGCTTTGATTATTAGTTACTGAACTGTAGGTCCCATGTTAATTTCAGCAGTTACACATGAAAGTTTACCATTTTTTTCTTCTTTTTTTTTTAATAATTTTTTAAATATTTATTTCCACGTAAAATTAGTTATAGCATGTATAGAGTAGATGTCTTGCAGTTTCATACTTAAGTATTTAAGTGAATATTGGTTGTCACTGGCAAGATATTACCATCCAAATTTGAGTTATTTTCCACGATCAAATAGTCCAATTTTCAGTGAAGTGACTCACATTGATCGGTGGTAACGAATTTTTGGAACGGAAAAGTTTCTTTTTTTTTCCTGTTGCATTTCAACACCAGAGGTTTTCATGTGGTTTCTTTGCTGTTCAGTGTTTATCTAAATGCAGTCAGATATATAAATCCTCTATGACAGGTCACTTGTGCATTAGATCGTTGGTAAAAAATTGTCTCAACTGAGGAAAATATACAATGTAGATATTGAAACAGAATTGAGAATATTTATTGTTAATTCTGGCTTATAGTTTTGTTGTCTTTGACGAGACCGCTCGCAATCTTTCTCCTTTCCTGCATTTTATTTTTTTGCTTCCCTATATTGTTTGCGGCGCTCAGAATTTGGCAGAATCTCATGATAAAACCAAGAATAAATAGGCAAATTATACAAGAAGAAACTATTATTTGTTCAGGAGGCAGTATTATTGTCAGCAAAAACTAGTTAACACCGGGATAGTAACAGTGACAGATGGACAACAATAATAATAATACTAATAGTAATAATAATAATAATAATAATAATAATAAGACAGTATTATTAATGTTATGATAATAATATTATGTCGGATTTATCATAATTATGGTGACCAATGAAAGAGGAAAAAATTACTTATTTACTCCCAATTCATTATTATTACTATTTATTTATTCAAATGATGTTTTAATAACAACTGCTATAGATAGTAGATATGATAGTACTATGTACGATAATTATTATTATCCTCTATTATTATTATTATTAATCATAGATTCTATCTATAGCAAGCAGATATTAAACAAAACATAAGTTTGATAAATTTAACTTAATGATTTACTTAATAACACAATTTCGAGTTGACCCTATTCATGGTGATAAAATAATAATAAATAAATGATCAGAAAAAACAATTAATCTAATAATAATAATTAAATTAATTATTATAATTATAATAATTAATAATTATAATAATAGTTATCTACAGCACTTATGCACTGCAAACAATAAGTTTTAGTATTTGTGGTATAATTCAGTGGCATTAACAACTTAAAAACATTAATTTTTTAATTGATGATCGGTCGTAACTGGTCGTAACAATTGGAACGGAGGTACTATTATGCTGCGCACGGACCCCAACTGGTGCACATTCTTTTAAAAAAAATATATGTGAGAAAGGTAATAAGTTGAACAACTACTCTAGCTTGAGATCCATAAAAAATGACAAAAATTGCAGCAATTGTAGTCAAATCAAGACCGGTGGTCGTAACAGGGTTTAGAACGGAGGTTACGTGACAGCTACTAAACTATCATCCAGTTTCATTCAGATCGGTATTTCCGACATTTCTTGTTATTTTCGTAGAATTGTGACACTTTTCTTCCAACTTCTTGTAAGTTTTAGCTGATAACTTCACTTCTTACATCACAAAAAAATGTTTTTAAGCCAGCATGTATTTCCACGGAGGTTTTTTTTAGCATTAACATAATATTCAACAACAGTTTAACTTGTCACTGCTAATATTTTGTCAACAGTTTTTTACTTACCAGTGGCTGCTAAGCCATTCTTGTTTTAGGTATTATTAAGTTTTCACAATACTAATATGCGAGTCAACTGTAATTAGCTCTGAAACATTGCGTTTTTTTATTTTTATCTGTCGACACGCAGAAATAATGAGAAAAAATAAATTATTTTTCCCTTAATTTCGTTTTTATTATGTCAATCAAAAAATTATACATACCATGTATAGAGTAGGTATCTGGAAATGGGATAATGCTGTGACCACCTCATTATGAGGTGTGTTTGCTGACTTGTGAGCCTGCAAACTTCGGTACTTTTTGATACTTGAAAGGTCCTATTTTCACTGAACAGACTCATATCAAGATCAGCTGATGGATGTGGTGATTCTTGTGGATTATCTTGCCTCCCCGGTTGTAGGTGGGGTACCATTGTCTAACCATAGGGACATTGATCGAGAGTGGGCAGCTCGTCTCGGCTAACCATTAACGGTAAAGGACTTCGCTTTTATCATGAAGTGCCTAAAGCCCATTCCTGGATTAGGAATCCGACGAGGCTGCTCACGGGAAAGAACTTCATAAGGAAAATCCATCTCCGGCACAACCTGCTACTATCCAGGCTGATGGGTAGAAGATTGAATCTCAACCTCTCTCCGTTCTGCCCAGTGTGTGTTAACATTAACCATACAGTGACACATGTCTTACAGCAGTGCCCTCGCTCACATCGCTTTCGGATACGACGCAACAATTTTGTGGCCAAGTTAGTGAGAGATACATGTGGTAAAAAAGAACTTACAGGTAGATTGGAAGCCACACTTCAACACCTCCAGTAGACTCCTCAAACCAGACCTTGTCATTAAAGCCCTGGATTTTTCTGAAACCTACAACAATAAGATCCGAAAGTACAGTGGTAAGAACTTCCTGGACAAGGTCAGCAAGAGATATAGCACGTCAGATATCAAGGTTGGTGCCCTTATACTCAACTGGAGAGGGGCTGTATCATCTGATTCAAGATTTTTCTGCCACCAGTTCCTCTTATGTTAGCTAGCGTTCGTACGCTCCAGTATGGCATCTACATCTGGGACATGTGGAACAAAAGTACCGACCCTGCTCCAAGTTGACACTGTTGATGAAGAGCCCCCGAAAATCCTTGGGGGAAATTTTTTTCTTGGATTCTTCCTCTTATTGTGTAACACCTTCACCAGTCAACTTAAGAGCTTTTCCTTTTTTCCTTTCACCCCGGTCCCGCACTGGCACCTTATATGATCCTCCTGAAAGACTAGGGGCAACTTGGTGTCGGTGGCGCCTGGCTGATCCACCTGCAATCATATGCGGCATTGCTGTATACAAATGTTTCTTCAATCTAGAAGACTTTTCTTTATAACCAGGTGTCTGTGCCATCCCAGTACGAGGTCAACTCTGGGAAAGGTTGACTGCTCCTAGTCCTAGAGAGGCTAACTATCTTGTTGTGTCGGCAAACAGCTGCTTGTGCAATGATAACGGCTAACAGTATTATAAAACCACGCTCAATTGGTCTTCAGTTTTCCGTGACCTCTCCAAAAAGCTGGAGAGGGAGGGAGCTATTTACTTTTAACTCTTACAATTTCGCCTGCTTTATGCCTGATTGATTTGCTGGTCTCATGCGCTTTTGAAAAAAGTCATCAAACTTTGAGAATTTTTTAAAATTGAGCTGTTAGTGTTACAGAGTTAAAAAGAAGATCATCAGACTCACTAATACCTATTCTATAAGTAGATTTTTAGATAAAGCTAACTTTGTACTTGTGAAGAGGTAAAAATATTTTTTTATTGACACTACTTTTTTTCAAATTTCTGAAAATTGGCATTTTTGCTTTGAAAAAAACACCAAAAGTAAAGCTCCAAACAAACAACTGAGGCAACAGATAGAAAGAAAATTCAATTCTGATACATGTAGGTAATTTTGAAGAATTAATGGGCCACCACATTAGCCATAACATGTCAATCAAAGCTGGCCTTGTTTTTGCGAAAATCCCGGACATTTTTTCTATTCAAGCTAGCACCTGACTTTTTACACCACTGAATAGAGAATTTCAAGCGCTATCTTGTGATATAAAGAACCATAATAATAAACATTTTCAAAAAAAAAATGAAAAATAATAAAAAATTACTAGTCAACAATATCGTCGTCATCCAAATAATTAATTTCTAGCATACTACCTGTCATTTCCACTTATAAACATTTCCAGCATGCTTAAATAAATATAATCTAACCATTTATCAGAACAAATCTCATCCGTGGAGGTTCTCTGCAAAAAATATTATTTCAAACTATCTCAGCAAGAAAAATTATTTCTTGCCCGACAAGGAAGGGGGTGCGGTTCTCATGGCGCGGTTTCCGTTTAGACTGGCAGATTTACCTCAAACAAAGATCAGAAAATAGAACAGATTCTGCTTTGCACGATGGTATAAAAATTTTTATTGTAGGTCTACTAGAAATACTAGAAAACTCTCTCGAAAATTCTCGCGACAGCTGTCGCAATTGATCATTGAAGAGTGGATAACTCCGGCGACAACTGTCGCAAAAGATATATGAAAAGTTAAAACGCCTCTTAAATGTTGAGCCATCGCTTTGACATTTATTTTTTAGTTTCTACAAATTTAGCAAGGGAGGCACGTCTCCAAGTGTTTTTCACACATTAATAAGCTGGTGCGAGCTACGTTATACTTAACAGTTTCATCACCAAGTCGAATTACCAGAATATTGAATTTCTTTCACATTAATTAACATAATGTCTCGCCTAGATGTAAGCATCAGAAGGGTGGCAAACTAGGAATTAACATTTACACAATATAATTACCTCAACATTGCAAAAAAGATATCACCAGACGGAGACGGGTCTAGCTCAATGTTCCAGCGGCTCTATATTCTGGTGGGTCTATGTTCAAGTAATTTTTGCCGTTTCGATAGATAATTTTTTATAGAAAAAATGCTACTGTGGAGCATTATTAAAAACTGACGCTACCTTACGCAATAAACTAGTTTCAAGTTATTGTATAATGAAGTTTTGTTTTCTCATACACAGCGATGACAAGGAAACTGCTTTTCGGTTAGTACTCAATGCGTTACAAATAAATGTCATAGGCCCTGCACATATTGAAGTAACTTACTGCACCAAACACTAGTTTTTGACACATTCCCATGCACAGTTATGAGCTTTAACCACTATCAAAATATTTTTTCAAAAAAACGAAACCTCATCCACCCATTATAGAAAAATTGAATAAATTTTAACTCGAAACCTACCTCTAATGCCCTGATGTTTACTTCTGATCTTGAAATGCTAGAAAAGCAGAATGAACCTCATTCAGCAAGCAATTCCCATGTACACAAGTAAAATTACAAAATTCGGTGTCTGTCTTATTTTGATCAATATCAGCATGTTTCTACACTGATTATCATTGATTAGCTGTAATGTAAATCAGTGCGGGCAGCAAATTTTGATTGTCCGCCACTAACGCTTCGCTTCAATGCACATGCTACGCTTCTACATTACACTACAAAGCACCTTGCCTTAGCAATCATGCATTCCAAAGACTATTAAACCAACAGTTGCTGAGTTGTCTTTGACCATATCACAATAACACTATATCAGGCCCACTGGTTAAATAGCACTCATGGGACTTGACAAGTCAGTGTGGTGGAGTGAAAGAAGATTGTACTTATGGAAGCTGTGGATGTAGATGCAGCAGATTAAGACACTAAACTAATTTCAATATAAATCGAAATGTATTATGAATGCGTAAAATATTGGTTGGTACTAATTGGATGTATCTTATTGCTGAAAACACAAAACTTATCCACTTTAGTAACATGCAAAGTACTTCCATGTTTTACGCTTCTTGCCGCAGGCAAACAAAATTACAAAAAAGACTGTCATTGAATGACAGTTTTGCCAAAGTATGTATAATTGAATTATTGAAATTGGTGCTGCTCTTGCACTGCAAGAACTATTCTTTGGAATTTTAAAGTTCATTAAACTCTTAGTCATTCCACATCGAGCAATGCTCGTTGCGAAGTTATCTGTCCACTTCATCTTTCACGAGCAATGCTCGTGATTTTTTTGTCCGGTTTTCGAAACGTTTTGCAAACGTTTGTGTAGACTCACATAGATAATTTTTATACCATCGTGTAGAGCAGACAATTGCCTATTTTCTGGTCTTTGTTTGAAGTCTGTACGATGTTCTAAACGGAAACAGTTCCAAATATCCTTAACCAATCACTTCCTGTTTCAAATTTCGGATTTTTTTTGATAACGATGGGCAAATTTTTTTTGGAAAGGAGCAAGCACATTGTTTTCTTCTTGTGATTTAGTTAGTTTATTAATATCTTAGCTTGTTTGAGCTCTCTGATCATGGAATTGAAGGTTAGTAAGCTAGTAATTAATTATTTAGATACGGCGTTGATAATAAATAATTAATTTTAATTTTTTTTTATCATTTTTGTAAAGTTGTTGACTGATGTTGTTCTTTACATCAAAATGTAGCTCTAAATGTTTCTAGTTCATTCGTGCACCAATGAGGGTTTTATTTTTGCCTGTAATGAAAATAATAATTATTTTCAGAAAATAAATTTTCCGAAATTTTCGGCCATTTGTGCCACAAGTGTCCAATTGTTGTTGCAGTGTTCTAACACTTTTCTTAGATATTTTTGCTTCAAATTTGGCCAGTCATATCAAAATTTTGTCTTCTTTTCAGCTGTGCTATCAGTTTCACGTTTACTGTGTTATTTTTTTTTGTAACTGGCTGACCTGTTGAGGTCATTACTAAAAAATGGTCTCCGAACTAAAAAAATAATAAAATAGTTTAGACTAGTGGAATCAATATGATATTAATTCTCCTAAGAGAAAAGAGAATGCTGATTCATATGAGCATAAAGTTGTTACCATATCATATAAAGGCAAATTTTAATAAAATTTTGAAAATTGAATTTTTTTTGCAAAAAGCGGGTGAATGCCTGAGGTAATTTATTGGTCGAAGCGAATGACGTTGAAAGAGTTGAAAAGGTCCATGTGATTCAAATCACTTCATGTGTAATCCTAATGTGGTTAATGCCGCTTCAATTGAAAAAAAACGAAGCAAAAATCTGATTTACTTTAAATGTTGTGCAGGGATAACAACTGTACCAACTCCTCAATCGCCACTGCTTGCCCCAACATTTTAGTGTTAGGTTAGCAATATCCAAAATGAGTAACAAAGCAAAAAATTGGCACCAATTGAGACTAGCAGGAATCTAGTAATCATTTATTGCGCCAAACTTGAGCAATCAGCAAGCCTTTTTCTGTATTGTCACAAGTAAACTACTACAATTACTGGGATGTACGGAGCTAACTACTGTGGATTTCTCAGCGTCATCTACTTTCTTGGATGCACTGCTATCAAGGACGTTAGACATATTAACCAAGAATGTGAAATTCATAACTTCAATGAGCAGTGTTGGACTAAGAAAAGAAGAAGCATCCGCGCGCATCTACAGAATAGGTTATCATATGCAGACAGATAAAAAAACAACGAAAAGTTGCAGTTCACAACACATTTTTCCAAAGAAAACTTTCTGCTGCACTCACTCACCAAGAGGTCTCACACTGTACGGGGAAAAACATCGAACACATCTACAACAGAAGCAGTATAGTAACAGTTCTAGTTATTACTTTTATTTTTACATCAAGTGCCCAGGATCGGTGTTTGTAAAAGCAGGCAACGAGTACCTGCAAATACAGCTGGCCTACACGGGCCCCAATGTCCGGACGGTGGAGGTAGAAGAGGAACAGGAATGCCAGCAGGTGAAGGCCCAAGGGACGACCCCTGGGATGGAGACCCACTTAGAGACACTGGCAAAAGCGCTCAGTGCACTGACACAAGAAGTGGCCGCCCTCAAGACTGCCCAGCCAGACAACACCCCCGCTAGGCTACCAAAAAAGGTGGTCAAGTGTTGGAGATGCCAAAGGTTGGGACACACACAGAGGGAATGCCGTCAAGAGACCTGGTCCACCAGCCAGGGAAACGCAATCGGCCCGCAGCAGTAGGGAGACCTACTGGCTGAAAATGGGCCCCGAGAACCAATAAGCAAGCCAAGTCTGGAGAACAGACCCCGGATGGGTGGCGAGAGGTTAGACGTCCAGTCCACAAGCAACCCATGCCACAGCCAGCATCGGTTCTGACACAGAACAGGTTCACCCACCTGTCCACCCTGGAGGACGACTCATCAGACGATGAGGAGTTGCCGCCAGTATCCACTGAGACATACGCCAGGAAAGAGAAGCCAAGGGAGCAGTGGCGCAGACGAGTGCAGACTCCTGTCAGACAGGAGAGAGCCCCAAGAGTCGCCTGGACTGCCAGCAGAGGCTACCCCTCTTGCTTCTTGTGTCAACCAGATGGAGCGGCCACACAAGTCAAGTTATTACCTGCCAGGCAAAGTGGAAGGAAAGATGTTGACGTACCTAGTAGACACTGACTGCAATACCAATCTGCTATCGAAGAGCGTGTACGACAAGTTGCCAGACAGTTGGAAAGCCACGCTTCAAGAGTATGACTCCCATGGGTTGATGGCAGACGGCATCAAGTTGCCGTTCTACGGTCTACTCAGTGTGTTGTGGCGAGTACGATCTGTGGCCTACACAGAAACATTCGTCGTCACGCAGATCAGTGAGGATGTCATCCTCGGAATGCCATTCTTGGCTAACCAGAAGTGCCGCATGGGCTTCGATCAGCCAGTACTGTTCATGCAGGACAGGGAGCTGGTGTGTACCGACCGCTATGGTAGGGCACTGATCACTAAAGTTCAGGTGCTTCGGAAGATCGAGATCCCCCTCAGACAGAGGCTACCATACCGTGCCACCTTGCCGCACGGAGCTACTGTCCTCAGGGCGTGATCCAAAGTTTACCAGGGAGCCTACCTTTGGCTATGAGCGTAAACTCGCCGGATGAACACTGACGGGTGTTGGTCAGATGCCTCAACCCTACCCCGAACGTGATAAGCCTGCCGGCTGGGGAGGTTATCGGAACGTTCACAGGGGGTTGCGGCCGATGAGGTACAACAGGCCACGCACGGGGTCCCATCCGGGTCGGACCCGACAGGTTCACCAGTACCTGACCACTTGGGTGAACTGTATGAGCAGGCAAGCAAAGGGTGCAAGAACGAGCGACAAAGGGAACTGCTGAAGGGTTTGCTTAGGAAATACGAGGCTGTGTTTAGTAAACACAATGAAGACATTGGCCGTACGGACTTTGTGGAGCATGCCATTCCCGTCGTTGAAGGCACCAGACCAGTTCGGTTGGCCCCCCCCCCCCCCCCCACAGGTTGGGACCTGAAAAGGAGGCTGAAGCCGAGCGGCAAGTAAAAGACCTGCTGGAGAAAGGACTGATCGAGCCCGCAGACAGTGCTTGGAGTTCTTCTGTGGTGCTGGTACGTAAAAGGACAGCACGTGGCAATTTTGCATCGATTACAGGAGGCTAAATGATGTCAATAGGCAGGACGCCTATCCTATACCTAGGATAGACGAGTCTTTAGATGCCCTAGCTGGTAGCAAATACTTTAGCACGCTCGATCTGACCAGTGGTTACTGGCAGGTCCCTCTAGATGCAGACGCCAAGTCGGCCTTCGTCGCCAGAAGTGGACTGTGGCGCTGGAAGGTGCTCCCCTTTCGGGCTGACCTCAGCCCCCGCCACGTTCCAGCGTCTAATGGAACGTGTGCTGCAAGGGTTGCATTGGAAGACGCTACTGCTCTACCTGGATGACGTGATAGTGATAGTGCCCGACTTCGAGACCCACCTGCAACGACTGGGAGAAGTGTTAAGTAGGCTACAGCAGGCTAACCTCAAGGTCAAGCCGTCCAAATGCGAACTGCTGCAGCAACGAGTTAAATACTTGGGGCACGTAGTAAGCGCAGAGGGCATCGCCACTGACCCGGAGAAGGTACAGGCCGTAGCCGAATGGGCACCCCCCAGGGACGTCAGAGGCTTGCAAGCTTTCCTCGGCACAGCAGGGTACTACAGGCAGTATCTTCCCGGATACGCCACCACTGCTAAACCCTTAACTGTCCTGACCAGCAAGGACAACCCCTGGAGGTGGGGAGAAGAGGAACAGACTGCCTTTGAACAATTCAAGCAGGGACTCATGCAAGCACCAGTATTAGGCTACCCGGGTCCTGCCAAAACCTATACACTGGACACGGACGCCAGTGCCGTTGGATTAGGGGCAGTGTTATCCCCAGTACAGAACGGACAAGAGAGGGTCATTGCTTATTATAGCAAGACCCTAGCACCCGCCGAACGGAATTATTACGTGACCCGGCGCGAGCTACTGGCTGTCGTCAAGGCAGTCAAACACTTCCGACCATACCTCTACGGCCCGGAGTTTGAGCTCCGCGCCGACCACGCATCCTTGAGGTGGCTGTGCCGGCGGAAGGAGCCGTCCAAACAGATAGCGAGGTGGCTGGAGATTCTCGCCGAGTTTGTATACAAACTCGAGCACAGGGCTGGCAAACAGCATGGGAACGCTGATTGGTTGAGTAGGCGCGAACCCTGCATGGACCGCCGACAGTGCAGCGCCATAGAGCAGCGTGATGGTGGGCCGACCCATGCTGAACTTGCCAGAGCACCTGGACCAGAACTCCAGTTAGTGAGGCCTCCTATCTCAGAGGGCGTGCTACTGAGGAACCAACTAGACGACCCTGTACCCCTGATAACCCTAGAGAGAGAGAGCCGGGCACACCAGAGTTGCGCGTAGTCACCAGCATAGAGCTGGTCGAGCAACAACGCACTGGCCAGAACCCAGTGGCCAGGATGTACCAGGAGGTGAACGGCAGCAGACCAGTAACCAAGAGAGAGTTGGAGGAAGGGAGCAGAGAGCTGCGAGCACTCTACAGCCGCAGAGAGGCCATGGCAGTACAGCTGGATGGCACGCTGACCATGCAGATAGCTTCCCAGGGTCGAACTAGGCTGTGCGCAGTCTGCCCAGCGGTACGACGCCGACAGGTGATATGGGAAACGCATGGGCTAGCCCATGCCGGTGTAAACGGCACCAGGAAAAGGATCCAGCTTAACTGGTACTGGCCAGGGATGTCCGCTGAAGTGCGAAGACATGTCAAGTCCTGTGAGGTCTGTCAGGTGGCGAAAAAAGGGGAATACAGCGCACCCAGGGGAGACAGAGGTTGTTCGCAGGCAGACCTTTTCAGAAGATAGCCGTGGACCTGGTAGGGCCACTCCCAGAGACCCGACGGAGAAACAAATGGATTCTGGTACTATCAGACCATTTGACCCGGTGGCAGGATGCCATTGCCATCCCGGATGCTACCGCCCCCACAGTCGCCACGACCTTAGATGAGAGGGTATTTTGCTACTGGGGTCTGCCCGAGGAGCTCCACACGGACCAAGGAGCACAGGTCGAGTCAAGAATAATGGCTGAACTATGCGTCCTGTAGAACGTGGAGAAGACCCGCACCACGCCGTATCACCCCCAAGGCAACAGAGTAGTGGGGAGGCAGAATTGGACCCTGGGTGACTCCTTGAGAACGCTGCTACTGAGGCGTGGACAAGAGGAATGGGATCTACTGCTACCTCAGATATTGAGGGCGTTCCACGGTACCCCTCACTCTGTCACGGGGGAGACCCTAAACTACCTCATGTTGGGCAGGGAGGTTAGACTACCCGACCGACTAGACGGTAGACCCGCAGCCACAGACCGGCAGCTGGTGACGGAGTATGCTCTCCAAATGCAAGAGGACCTGAAGGCAGCCCACGACCTAATCCGGGAACAGCAGATAGAAATCCGTCAAGACGACATGGAAGAGCCACTGCTCTACGTGCCCGATGACCTAGTGGTCATCAAGAACAAGCGGAGGGTCAAGGGTAGCAATCCCAAGCTACAGACTAGCTTCGTGGGGCCGTACCGAGTGGTGGAGGCATATCCCAACCATACCTACCGCGTGGAGAAGGATGGACAGACATCCATACAGAAAGAGCGGCGCCTGAAGGAGTACCGCCCCTGCCACGAGCCCGCAGGGAGAGCACCGACCAACAGGGAAGCCGCCCCACGTCCCAATATGAGGGGTGTGGTTAGACGGAGAGGCCGCCCCCGTGCACCCAATATAAGGCAACCACCAGACCCTGGTGCACAACCAGCTGAGATGAGGACACCAGAGAATGGGGAGACCACCCAGACAGACCTACCCTGGAGCGCCAGCTCAATCAGTTACCAGCCCTAATGGAGCAGGCAACTAGACAGGCTGAAACCCAGCGTCCCCCAGACAGGAGCTGGGAGGTGGTACCCAGTAACAACCCAAGGCTAAGCCGACACGAGCAATGGGAGAGAGATAGGGAGTGGCCAGCGTTGCCAGATAATGATGCACCCAGTCCACCTCCCCCTCAAACCCCCACTACGGCAGAAAGCAGTGCTGATAGTCATGAGGTAGAGCCTATGACAGACAACGCCACAGAAAATCACCAAGCAGTGGAAGACGGGCTAGCCATTAGTGAGAGGCCAACAGAGACGGGCAGGCCTAAGAGAAATACTAGGCCGCTGTCGAAGTTGGCCGATTACCAATGCTACCAGATGGCCAACGAAGAGCCAACTCGTCCAGATAATCAATTACTGCTGCCAGTGGTAATGGAGCAATGCCTAGTACCTTCAGAGCACAGTAACACTCCAAAAAATATATTATTGGAGTTAAAACAGTGCTCCGAGGGTGAGGCATTGTCTAATTCATTGGAAAGTGCAAAGATATACTGGAGAAAGTTAGCTGCACAACAAGAGAAAAAATTCAATAACAAACTTACCTCTCACGATAATGTCTTGGCTCACGGCGACGAACAAATACCAGGAAAAAGAAACCCCCGGTATAGTTCTATTACTCGAACAATAGACAGTAACTCTATGTGCAATAGATCGCTTGCGTTACAGAGATACACAGCTAAACAGCCAGGCGATGACGTAGGAGAAATAACCACGTGGGGTGATGACGTCGAGAGAGAGAAAGTAAAACCCTCCAATCAACGAGGTGCCTACTCAGCACAGCGGCAAGCTTGTTTGCAGCAAAACAAGGAGCTGTCACTTGTCAGCAAACACTCGAGCAACACACAAGACCTGCAACTACTCTCTACACCAGAACTTATCAAAATCGCAAAAAACAGCACTAGAAAAAATGAAACAGAGGAAGCAGGAACAACTAGACGTATCATCGGAAGAGGACGCCTCTGTAGCCGAACAAATAGTAGGAGAGGAGTACCTGATGCAAGTAGCCAGTGAGCTGGAAAAGAGGCAGGCTCCCTGCGTCAACCGCGTGGCTACAAAAGAGGAGGTACACACTAAAAGACAGGCACAACTAGGGAAAGAAGTGATTCATATAAATAAAATCTCCATTGCAGAAGAACCTAGAGCAACAAGTGTAATACACCTCTACAGTAGGGTATATTAGTGATTGCCTGATACTGTTAAATATGCTTCTAAATATATGTCCAAATTGTGAATTGCTTGATTCTCAGAATGGTCTAAGGGTAGACAACTCTTATTCAAACTAGTTCACAACCTTAAATTAACAAACTGCAGGGATAGACAACTTCTGCTTAAGATCAATTTACAAGTTCAATTAGCCTTCTGGGAAGTCTCCTCCAGATACAGACAACTTCTATTTCAAAACTCCAAGATTACTTCTGCTCTTATTCTTAGACAATACAAAGACTGCTAATTTCTCATTCAAATATTCTTTTATTAATCTAGAAAAATCCCTGCGTTGACTGTAGTCAGGGATGAAAAAACTGGAAGAAGAATAATATACTTATCTGTTTTCCCAAAATCCTGAAGAGTGGTATGTAATCCAAAAATTCCAGAGTAAGTCAATAATACAAAAGCAAAACAAAACACTACACAAAAATAAACAATGCAAAAAGTAGAAGTCCAATGGCTAAAAAGTAATACGACTATCAATGTCTGCAATACAAAATCCAAAACAAAACTGAACTTTGTTTCCAGAAGTTTTCTAATTCATAGATCAGTAGGCATGCGGACCTGGAAGTTGAGTGCAAGTCCCTGCAAATTGAGTGCAAATCCGGCGGAGGATAGAAAACCAAAAATAATGCATATATAGAATAATATGGTCTTCATATCAATATAATATAATATAGCCTTAAACCATAATTCGCTTTACCGGGTGTAACGTATAATGGTAAAAACAGGTCTGCACTCATTATTCCCACAATAGTGGCTAGTGTTATAAAAACCTAAAGTTACAGCTGGTCACAAGAGCAGCCCTGGACGGTATGGTAGTGCCTGGCACAAACATGTCTCCAAATGAGTTTACTGTTCGGGTTATATGGGGTATGGGGAGCCTTCTTCTTTTTCTCTGTCGGTGTACTATATATATTGGTCCATAGCGTTTGTCTATCCATTATATGGGTTTCTGGTGAGAAGTTGTCTTCTTCTGTCATAATCTGAATAATTGATATAAGTCAAATGGTACTAGCCATCACACAAGGCAACTGAGCGAAAGTACGATGGCTCGTACTACGTGGTTGTCGGCTGGCACTCTCACAGCGCTGAAAAATATGGTGACAAAAGTAGAGGGCACCGAGGACGAGTGGCAGTGCAGCAAGTGCAGTTACACCAACGGCCGCAAACGGGTGGTGTACCATGCACACCAACACTACGTATTCTATTACTGCACTTGTGGCAAGAAGTCAGCGTCCAGGGACGCTCTACGAAAACAAATCACTAAACAAAATAAAGCGACAGCACATGGAGGACCACAGGCACCACTGTACGAAGTGGATGCCGATTCCTACATGGAATTTGCACGTTTTATGACGTGGCCTCAACCACCACCCTTCAGACGCCCACAGCCCGTTTCAGAGCAGAAGGCAAACCTGACGCCAGCACACAAGCGTGCCCCTTCCATACAGGATCGGTTGGGAGCACCAAAACATACCAGCAGTCTTATCAATAAGTTACCACGCGGCCTGTCACCTTTATACAAGCCCAAGAACGTGGAAACCACAGCAGAACAGGTCAGACGTACGATGTTACTCAGCAAACAACTAGATGAGCAAACAGAGGCGTCGGGAGACGCACCGACGGACGGAATGTGCTATCTCTGTACCCCGACGTCCCAGAGAATCAACGCCAGTGACACTACGATCCAGAGTTGTGCATACCGCCCCTAGGAGAGAGGACGAGTATCACCAGGAGCGAAGAGAGAGAGGGAGACTATTAGAGAGAAAACGAGCCAAATTGAACATGCTGACAGAAGATGCTTACCGATTACTACGCCAGGCACAGGAAGTGAAAGAGCAGATAAGAAGCTTGGAAAGCCAGACAAGCAGATAAAAGTAAACATTTGTGACAACTAGTCACCGTACTTACCCATATTATCTTTAACCTGATTACTGCAATTACTACATGTTTCTATGTATACCTTATAGTTTATTATCGTGCTACTACATATGTACGCCTTGTACTTTTATTATTATCGTGCTACTACATGCTTCTATGTATGCCTTATAGTTTATTATACTATTATACTCTTGATGGTGCACACATCTCTTGCCTTTTTGCACACGCCCTTCTCGTTTTTTCTGTACCTTCACATTGGTCCCCTATGACGACCAATGGAAGGGGCTGTGTACGGGAAAAACATCGAACACATCTACAACAGAAACAGTTTAGTAACAGTTCTAGTTATTACTTTTATTTTTACATCACGTGCCTGTGATCGATGTTTGTAACCTCGATACTCTTATTATTATTTTTATCACGCACTTTATTACTGCTATTTTTACATCGAGGCTGCATTATTAGCACCGCCTCTTTTACATATAAATGTTCGCAGAGCTCCTCACAAGGCAGTGCACCTGGGGAAACTCACTGATTTTATTCTGTAAAGAATATAAAGCAGACACACTCAATCAAGCTTATACTTGAAACCTTGACAGATAACCATACTGCTCAAACGATAACCGCTATAACGACCTTCCAGGTCTTAAGGCAACTAGTGTTATTTAGTGAACAGTAGCCAGACGACAGGCCTGCTCGGCAGACGATAGCCTACAGTGCTCTTCCCCCAGCAGACATGCTGTCGGGTGGACACCAATAAGCTTTCTGACCAGTAGACAATAGACAGACGGCTCCCTTGCCTAGAGGTAGTGTAGGTGGCTACCGGGATAGCTAGCAAATAGTTATAACAAAATCCTGCACAGGTCTCACACACTCATCAACTGCCAGGAATGCAGAGCCAGCCATACCAAAGAATTCTACATAAAAATGAATAACCAGCCAAAAGGACATACCTTACCACTAACTCCAAAAGAGTTACTGCGTAGGGGAGACTGGGGGAATATGGGCAACAGGGTAATATGGGCCACCTGCTGATTGGCTAAAATATTGTTTGTTTCCATTTTTTCTTTTTCTAATATTTTAGTACTTCCTGTTTCGGAAAACTACATGTGGCTTTGAAAGCTCTGCTCTATTTTCCTTCTGCACAGTAAGTAAAACAAATTTTACTCATCTAAAAGTAAACATCTTGATACCCCTATGACCAGAGATAACTTGGGTGCATTTTATGATGTTGGAACTAACTTAAATCCATTGTTTTCTCACTATGTGAGGAATCTGTGTTTACAAGCATGAGATGACAACTACTCACCAATTTGATAGATTGTTATTTTTCTCTCAAAAACTCACATGGGGTTAAATGGGCCATCCAGACCAGGAAAATATGGGCCACCGGCCCATATTACCCCGCTAATCAGTAAACATCGGATAACAGTTTTAGATATATCTAACTACTAGTTTTCATAATTTTAGTACATCTACAATGTATTGAATAATGTGATTTTGCTCTGTAGGTTGCAATCATGCTAAGAAAACGCACAAGGACGCTTGAGAGAGCAAAGTTTTCATCAGAAGACCTGCAGTCTGCCATAGACGATGTTCAGGGTGGGAGGAGCCAGCGAGAGGCTGGAAAGAAACACTCGATCCCACGTGTCACGCTGCAGAGATATCTTCTTTGTGCTGAAGGAGGACGCCAGAAATCTAAACTGGGGAGGAGTGCTATCTTCACGCAAGATGAAGAGGCGAAACTCTGTGAATATATTTTGGACTGTTCGAGAGTATTCCATGGGCTGAACTTGATCAAAACTAGGGAGTTAGCATACACCTATGCTGTCAATCTACATAAAGATAATATTCCTGAAACATGGAATGCTGCGAAAATGGCAGGAGAAGACTGGCTGTTCGGATTTAGAAATCGTAACAATGCTTTGAGTTTGAGGTCACCAGAGGCCACAAACCTAGGTAAAGCATCAGCATTTAACAGAACAACAGTGAAAGAGTCCTTTAGTAATCTTGAGACTGTTATGGGAAAATATGAGTTTACAACTGACTGCATATTCAATTTGGATGAAACGGCCAACTCAACTGTTCAAAAAGTCCATAAGGTTCTAGCTCAAAGAGGAACAAAACAACTAGGTCAAGTTACGAGTGCAGAGAGAGGCATGACAATAACCATGGTTTCATGTATCAGTGAACCAGGACAGAGCCTACCACCGGCCTATGTCTTTCCAAGAGTAAATTTCAAGGATAACATGTTGATTGGTGCTCCAAGTGGTTCATTGGGCTTAGCCAATCCCAGTGGCTGGATGAATAAAAACTAATTCCCAAAGGTCCTAGGGCACTTCATCGGTCATTTTGGAGACAACCAGAAGCCTAAGCTACTCATCGTAGATAACCATTTGAGTCACATATCCATTGAAGCTGTCAAGTTAGCTAAACAGAACAACTTGACCATGCTAACATTCCCACCCCATTGCAGCCATAAGCTGCAACCCCTCGATGTGAGTGTGTTTGGGCCTTTCAAGAGGTATTATAATACTTTCCTTGACGCATGGATGGTGACAAACCCTGGAAAAACTTTCTCATTGTACAATGTAGCGGAGTGTAATGGAAAAGCATATCTGAAAGCCATGACGCCATCAAATATTACTAGTGGATTCGCAGCTACCGGCATTTACCCACTCAACCCTGAGATATTTGATGATCATGACTTCCTGTCATGCCATGTTACAGACCGCCCTGACCCAGAAACTGCTCGCCAGGAAACTGTTGTCTCACCACTCCCATCACTACCTAAGGCTCCACCTAGAAAACCAAGTGCTACAAAAAGGAAGAGAACTATGTCTACCATTCTAACAGCCACTCCTCAGAAACCTGATAACACCGACTCGGGAACTACAATCGAGATTGACGAGCAACCCTCCACATCAGGAATCATGACAACCAAAAGAAAGGCTTCACATAAGCGCAAACTCATACCAGCTGACAATGATGATAGTGAAAACTCTAGTGATACACCAGTCTCAACGGAGAGTGAAGACCCAGATGAAGAGTTGGTTCTTGATGATGTAACAGTAGGAAGGTTTGCACTCATTGACTTTCAACAAAAGAAGTCATCCGTTTTCTATGTCGGAGAACTCTTAGAAGTCGGCGAGGATGAATTAAAGCTGGACTTCTATAGATACTCGAATGGAAGGTTCACAAAACCTGATTTACCGGACTGCAAGTGTGTTGATCGAGCACAGTTGGCCATGATTCTTCCTCCACCAGTTAGCAACGCCAACACAATGCGCCAGCAGGGTGGCATCACCATCCTCTATAAACTGAACTCATACAACCTAAGATAGTGCCTATGTACGCAATGTCTGCGTTCTAAAAGACTGAATATAACCTTAAAGCTGTTTTATTACTTAGTTCTCTCAATTACTAGCAATAAAGTATGAAAATACAAACTTTCATTTTGTTATAATTTTTTCAGCTTTCAACATGTAAATTCCTAGTCTCATTTTCCCCCCGTTTCTGGGGGAAAATGGGCCGCTCACTTAAATCACAAGTCATGCTCTCACGCGAAAAAAAAACAATCCAAATGTAAATTCCAATGCGTATGAAGATTATACATCCGTGCTGATACTTGGTGTCAAATTCTGTTACCCTAGGGGAAAAAATACCGTATAAATTTGCAGTTTGAAAAAACATGCCCATATTACCCCGGTCTCCCCTACTCTCAATGACCTTGAAGATATTAATCAAGTTGACTGGAAGTAATTCCATGCTAGAACATGTGCACTTTTATCCACTGGAGTAAAGCAGACTGTAAATAAAAATGATTGGCCTAATTACATTTACCATTAAAAGATGATTAAGATTTCCAATAAAACTAACACATTTTTCAATCTGCTTTTAGTAACCAACAGAGAAATGAAAGGAACTGATTGCAGGCTGATCTTGATCAAAATAGCCCATTTTCTCTCCAAAAAACAATGCCTAGATGAAGCCAGGAAGCCGTTTGCACTGGTAATGTCATTGGTTGAGCTACAGAAGTTGGCTTATGCTCCCGACTGCCAGCGATCTCCACATTCTAAACTGCGAGCATATAACCAGAGCTTCATGTTCGCAACCACCTATGTTCAGATGTTTCAAGACCCAAAGTCGGCCAAGCGCAGGTCAATGTACGGTATGCCATTTCATTGCATAGCTGTCCACCTGCCAGAAAGCCTAATGCTTGTTAGTGGAAGATCATTGGTGGCCGAGCATACTGAGCGGCAGTTCAACAAACTTAGGTAATTGTGAGCTAGAAACTTAGATGTATTAAAAGCTTGAAGTACTACACACAGCTGATTAGAGTCACAATACCTTGGAATGTGTGAAATGCAGTAATAATCAGAATAATACTTTGTTGACAAACAAATAACGATGAGGGCATCAAACAGGCAGGCAGAATCTCTCATCACTAATGCCCCGTTTAGAATAGCCATGGAGAGAAAGAGAACAGTGGTGTCACAGGACACGTTGACAGTACGGGAAGCTCAAGTATGTAGAGCCATAGAGCAGTGATCAATATTGAAAGACTCAAATGAGCTCTACATTGGGAAGAACACCATCTTCACTAACAGCTATCAAGTGTGTCATAATCGAGTAATTAGATCCAGCTTAAAAATTAACCCACGTAAATATATATTGTTGCAAGTAAATTTGTACAATAGTGATATGCAAGACACCACCCACAGGCGTACAATGAGTGCTTGGTCATCTTGACCTTCATTACTCGTGGCCGCCGACGTCGACAATATCAGCCTCTAGTTGTCACTGATCAGTCGGAACAGTCAGCGCCCTCACGCATTCACTGTAAGAGCCGAATTCGATAGTGAAGAAACTGCACATAAAACCAGCTACAAAGAGCTTGTACGTTAATATATCTAGTGGTTCGGCCGTACAGTGGGACTGTACAGGTGAATTGCTACCTTGTGAACACAAAATCCTGTACAATAATTCAATATCTAATGCTATACAACAATTAATAGTATTATTATTTTTATTATTATAACTGGTAATGATTGAAAAAAAATTATAATTCCGATTTTTATCATCCTTTATGGAAGATATAATTCATTATGTTGATAATAAGGATGCATTTGTTACAAGTCGCTAGGCAACCAACTAGGTCAAAGTTGAACGGAAGTGCTGAAGACGAGGCCAGACAGTAGCAATCTTGGAAGTAAGTTGAAAGGTCCTAGAGGAACAGGCTTACTAACATTTCAGGTATACTCACATACTAGTACACGGTGTCAGAAATTCCCAAACATTGACTATAATATTTGGCGGGATAATAACTGCGTTCTGTATTTTTCGTACTTGTTAGACGAGGGAAATTAACGTACGCAGTAGTTATTATTGGTAGGGATTCGAACGAATCCATGGGAAGATATATTTCCTTCACTTCTAGAACTTGTTTCGGCGCTAGTAGTAGTGAGTGTAGGCAACGATAATAAGGTTTATTATCAATAGACAGGGCGAGAACTTAACATATTAACTGAGAGTTGTGAGAATGTAAGGATTTGGATGAATCCATACAGTAGCAAAGATTAGGACAAATTCACAAAAAAGAGGGGATAATATAAAAAGTGACATAAATAGGTGGTGCAATCGTGGATGATGTCTCCGTTCTGCGCTGGCCAGGGTGCATTGCTTTACTTGTTATTTACTGCTCTAAACGGCGCGGCTTTCGCTCTGTTTCATAAAGCCTTACAGCCGCTATACTGGATAAGCTCCTTTGTTTCTTATACATTAACCTACTCGGCTTCTACATGAACATTACTCATACATGTAAACTCCACATAATCAAATTCTCACTAGTCTTGTGGAGCCCGAGCCGCCAACACACCAGTGCATATCCGCTAGGGGCAACTCAATTATTTTTTTACACATGCAGTTGTACATGTATGCACGGTGTAGACTAGTCAACTGTCTTTTTTTTTCTCGGGACGTGATTAACGAGCCCATCAATGTGTGAGTTTGTGCTTTTTTCAATATTTTTCGCTGAATGTAATTTACTGTGTAGCTCACACTTGTACCACTATTTTGTGTTGTGATCAAGACTTGATTGAAGTACTCTATGTTACAAATATGGCTGTAAATTTCATGTCATTTTTGTCTATATGCTGTTTTTCAGCACCTGATCGTTGAAATGTTTCTGTTTTATAGGATAACCAGATTTTCGTTACAAAATAAACTGCGTCGTCACTCAGTTAAACACGGTCCCTGCAGGTTGATTGGAATAAATCTCCAGTCTGGCTCTGGAGATTTAAAGGGATGGTCTACAAAGAAAACTAAATTTTGATACAAACTTTGAATAGCAGTAACAATAAATAAGGGAGTATCTTTGTTGTTTTTAACATTTAAGTTTGTGAGATTTAAGGGAAAATGCGAAATCGCATTTTGGATATCGGCAATACATTGTTTGGTTCGTCACCGGGATTGGCGTACACCCCAAACGCGTTCATTTCCTTATACGATTGAATTGTCATAATTGTCAAGCTATCATTTTCCAGTGTTATTACACCCTTAGTTTCACCAATTCAGGTATTTCTGCTTTGTGGACTACTAAAAAAACATTGAAATATTAAATAGTTTTAGTTATTAGGGGCCATTCATTGCTGAAACCGTAATAATTAATTTTTTTGCCAGTTATTTTTATAAAATTATAATTAATAATAACAATATTTAGTATTTTAGTATTAGTGTTTAGTAGTATTAGTCTTATAATAAGAATACTAAATAAAAAAATGCCAATAAATGTAATATTTTTGATATTTTTATTTCATAATCGGAACAACATCATACATAATACCAATAGATATGCAATAGTAGCGTTTATTATTATTAAATAAAATCACAGCCAGAGTCCCATGAGCAATGGCAAAATTTTCATGCGGATTGCTGATATAGCCTAATGTGAAATAGCCACAATGCTTATAAGTATCTGCGTAATAATGACGAGGCATGCAAGCCGGTCCCGTCATACTAGGGGATCACTAACAGTCGCGCTCCAGCGGTGGTGGTTTACTAATGTCGCACAAGTTGAATGCACGCTATGTCTGTGCGGGGTGTACCCTCGTTATAGACAACAATGTAACGAGTCTTTGGCGATATTTCTAACAGCGCGAAATTCAAAATAGATTTGGGCAAACTTGACAGTTTTATACTGCTATTTTTATACTTTTGGAAAGTTTTACAATAAAATTTGGTCCCCTACTGGGAAAATCACTGTCTTCTGGTAGCTTATGTATTAAATTAATGCTACATAACCATTCCAATGTCAAATAAACTAGCATCAAAAAATGTAATTTTTGGCTTTCTCTGTAGGCTATCCCTCTAAGGGACTCACAAACAGCCTTTTGGTGTGTACGCATTTTGTCAGAAACAGCCTGTTACAACACAGACTTACAATGACCATCAAGTTGCAGACAAATGCACATTGTTTGACAAAAGCTGCTTCAGATGCAGTTGAATCATTGCCTGAGAAAAACTATGTAGACTTTGATGACCTTGAAGTGGATGATGAATTTTCAGATATTATGATTAAACAGAAGAGGATGATTGATGTGTCAATTAACATCAAGGTGACGGGATATAAAGAGGCCCCAGTTGATGCGAAAGACGAGTAATTGGAAGGTGATGGGAGCAATGTAGAGCAAATCAATGTTGCTGCTATGGGTACACAATAATATAAAACTACAGCATCGAATGAGTTAGTTGTGAGACAGTCCAATCTCCAATTGACTTTCACTGATTGATCAGCTGATTTTATCCCCAGCCAAAGTTAACATTCATCTAGACAGCTGGTGTCTCTCAGCATGTGAAATTGACACCAGCTGTTCTTATGCAGGATCTTACCACTTCACCCTTGTTATTTTCCAACCCATTGTAACATCTTGTGAAATGTGTCTACAATATAAATTAGAATAATACTAAATGTAATTACAGCTGGTTTTGACTTGTTTCAGATTATCATATGCTTAATATTGCAATGGAATTCAGTGTGTGAGTGCGTGTGAACAGATGCGCCTGGAGTTGCCTTTCCTTACCTGTCAAAACGAAATGTATCTGATGCCTAGCAACCGAGAGATAGCTTGCGTAACTACAGATGTTGGAGCCGACCTAGCCAGATGACTCGAGAGAACCTCATACTAGGAATTGTTCCGGTGACGTCAGGTAACTATCGTTATTACAGGGCTCAAATTGCGAGCGCTGGTTATAATTATTTTGTCTATGACCTGACGCTTTAGAGTACGTAATTGCTTGCGCCTATTCTTGTCAGTTGCTATGTTTTGAATTAGCCAATGGTATTGCTGTATTTTATCCAATAATGTGAGCTTATTTCAACTGTACTTAATTGCATTAATTTTCTGTAAATACTGGGGCAAATCGCCCAAAGCCTTGAGAGCTCTGGAGTAGTCGTGTAAGAGTAGAAACTGTGTAACGTGGTGTAATGTTGTGTTCCTCGCAATCATTTACTTGAGTATATTGTAAGTCGACTTCAAACGTACCAGGAGTGTTAACAACGATTCAAAACATCTCTCACTGTTGTAAGTTTTGTATCTTGCTCGAGAATGTAATTTATTATTATCAACTGTAACTATCTCCTTTGCTGTACAATTTGTGAAGCAGTAGAAACCTTGTGAATTGCAATATTCTTGGAAGTAATCACATGCTAAGATATTGTCCAAGTCTGCCTAACTCTATTGCCGAAGTACATTGACAAAGTTAAGATCAGTGGAAGATTGTTGTTTGCTGAATTTATGCGGGTGCTGAGTCCGCTAAATTGTCTAAAGAAAGGATACAATTATATCGTGTGACAGATCCTCGTATTGTTAGGGGAATTATCCCGTGTTGTAAGGTATCGACTAATTAATTGATTAGGTTTTTGGTTGTTGGTAGAGTTACACAACGTTTAGTAGAAGCCACAACACGGAGTTAAGTAGTGCCTGAGGCTACCGGTACGCTACCATTTACCATAACCCTCATTAGTTTAACAAAGCTTGAGTAGACAGTGGTCCGGTGAAGGTCGTAAACAAAGAAGTGCACATAAATCCTTAACAATATGTATAGCAGCAACCTTTACTAGCTTTTCATACGCTTACATAATTAATTAGATGCCACCTTTTTGTGGCAAAACATTTTGGTATCACTATATATAAGGACTATTACTATTTTGCCGTCCGTGAGTAATTTAGTTGTGTTAGAGATATTATTTTAGTCTAAGCTTCCAAGTGTTGAATCTTAGGACAGTAGGGCATCACATTTGGTGGCAGAAGTGGGATACTTCGAATTGGAAATACATATTTACAAGAGATGTCAGCGGAACATATAGAAGCAGCAGCAGAGCAGGCAGCTGAGCTGGAAGGAGAAAGTAATGGTTCAAAGGAGAAAATGAATGCCCGGTTCGCAGATGTGGGAAACCGGATGGATGATTGCTTTACAGAAACGGAGAATGCTATGAAGGAACAGATGAAGGCCATTAGCCTGGTAGAAGTGAAAACTGATACAATGGAGAAAGCACTATTGAAGATGAGTGCACAGTTAGATAATCTGGTAGCAGCAAGCAGACAAGCTGATGATGGTGAGATAACATTTAATTTGACACCACAGCAAAAGCAAGAAAGTACTTATGATGCTTTTGAAAGTGAGGAGTATTCACAGAAGGATTGGGTAAAATTTGGATTAAGATATTCTGGGAAATCGGTTGAAAAAGATTTTGATGCCTTCATAGTACAATTTGAATCATGTTGCATGATGCACAACGTGCGGAGAAAATGCTACTCTTCAATTTTGGGGCTGTATTTAAAGGACATTGCTACTACGTATTATAGAGATGCAGGAAAAGTTTTGGGCAAGGATGCTCCATATGATGAAATCAAGAAGTTTTGGAAAAATAAATTGAGCGTTACTAAAGGGACTAAACAAGTAGCGACGCAAATCTCTAATATTAAACAGGAGAATTCTAGATCAGTCACTGAATATTATAACTGATTTAGGAAAGCAGTAGCCAATGGGAGACAGGGGCCATAACAACCCATTTGTACTTTTACATTTCCGTCTGGGATTAAAACTCGAAATACAAGTGAATGTAATGGCATTAGATGGCAAAAGCCTTGACGAGTTGCTACAAGGAGCTATCAGTGTTGAAACAGGTTTAGTGGCCACTGCTAGTAATCATATGGAAGTAGCTGCCTTTGAAACAACAAGCTCAAAATTCAGGCCAGGTGGAAATCCACCCCAAAACAGACGATTTGACGGTAAACCACCTCGTGCGTGTTATAGATGTGGAGACTTGTAATTACAGCTGGTTTTGACTTGTTTCAGATTATCATATTTTTAATATGTATAGCGGCAACTTTTCCAAGCTTTTCATACGCTTACATAATTAATGAATTATAAGCCACCCTTTTGTGGCCAAACATTTTGGTATCACTATATATATATATGAACTTTTACCATTTTCCCGTCAGTTAGCGATTTAATTATTGTGTTAGAGAGAGTATTTTAGTTAGAAGTAAGACAGCTGCGTAGTTACTAGGAAAATTATAAAGTTGTTTCAAGAAGTCTAAGCTTCCAAGTGTTGAATCTTTGTGGTGCCGCCAACCGTAAGGCATCACATAGTTAACAACACTAAAATGGCGAGCTAACTGATCAAAACGTTGCAGCAGGTAAGAATCACGTACCACTAGCTCACACTGTAGAATGCACAGAACATAAAACTGAAAATGGGATACGTAAGTGGAGCATTCAACTCTGCATCCCGAGAGCCACTCATCAATTAAGATAGAGTCAAGAACAGCAGCATGGATCGAGGAATAGCATTACTCTATTGGCTGATGATATTGGGTATGCTAACTTGTTTAATACATCCAGCCTAGAGTCAGAAACCTATGTTTTGTAAGACTGAAAAAAACAGATGCCATATTTAAATTACCAACACTAGAGATATGCATCGTCCTTGATGCTGAAGAAACACATGACCCAGTAGATCTATTTCAAACATTGTGTAAGCATAAGTTTATACAACATCGAGTCCCAGCCTTTCATTGTAAAATTTTGAAGGCTACGATAGTAACCTATGCAAGTTTTTCTGGTGAAAATGAAAAACAATCTGATGATCACATAGACCAGCCAGTTTCCCGGGGTGAACGTTACTCCATGGTGACCAGAAAGATAAGCCCTCATGGTGGCCTTATCTCGGCTGATTCAATTTACCGAACAAACCATACCGTTGACCTTATTTTCCATACATGTTTTATTAGCTGTCAAGTATATACATTTGAGTGTTATAGTGCTTAATTATATCAGTATGTGGTTTTCAAGAGGCATGAAGATAATCAGCCAGTTAAAAGTCCTGCCGGTGCAGTAAGCCATTGTGATAACCTAGCTTGCTTCTGCACTCCCAAGGATGGGTCAGCTCTATTATGGACAGCAAATGCTAAAGAAAAATGTCAGTATCTGCATCACTGAAAGTTTGATAGCAAGCTACCAGACAAGATACGACTGTCAAAAGACACAAATTGGCGCTGACATATATAAAACCTGATGAAATTACCCAGAAAAAGAATGTGAAAGTAATGAGTAGTTATCTGACTAAGGCATCGCATGCGGAAAATCAGGGTGTAGTTATCGATATAAGCAACAAATAGATGGTGCAATCACCAAAGCTGAATTATTCAGCAAGTTACAAGCCTTGAAAGGTAGGATTCAGGCAAGTTACAATACCATTTTTCAATCAACTAAGAGAGCCACGGCTCTCTCTAGGACTTTTTTGCAGGGAGGGGGGAAATTGTATCCGGGGGGGGGGGGGGGGGGTGGGGTCTGCTTATACATAAGTAAAAAAAAAACCCAGTATTGCAAAATGACAATGAACAATTTCGTATATTAGCCCGAACTATTGTGGATATGACATGAAACCTTTCAATGAATTTGTTAGAATAATAAAATATATTCAAGTATGGCAACAGCCATTTACAGAGTTCATACTATATGATGCTAGGAATATGATAGCAAGCGTTGTACCCATCTTCAAGTACAAGAAAAAACAACCTGAAATAACTTTACATTCATTATGAGTCAAGAAATGTCCCGTCATGTCTACACAGTACACAAACATATCGCGTACAAAACTTAAATACTAGACAAAAACAGGGCGGCAAGCAACAGCAAATGTCTAGAATGAGTATATAGTATTGATGACTACTCGCATCAATCATTTTACATACTAGCAAAGATCCAACTAGTGTACTTCTAACTGGCACTTAACATAGAAATTATATTTGAATCGCTTTACTTGTGGAATCAAGACTATAGTTCTCATACAATTACAAGACCTACTAACGCACATGGAAACCACTACATTACCCATATGTATATAGAAAGACGGAGCTGAAAAATCCGGAGTTTTGTTTCCCACTTGAGTTTGGGGGACTTAGTCTTTTTGCTAGTAAGGGACATTAAATATTGTGTAAACGACAAACATTCTCAAAATTTCCATCTTGAATGAAAAAAATTATGGATGTTATCTGATTCGATCATATGATCAATAAGGAGTTACACGTACTATTGTTACTTTGCATGCTGTGCGAGTCAAGAAATGCGTAATTATGTCAGCACACTATGCGAATAAATTCAAAGTTTCTAGCACATTTGTAACTGTTTTCCTAAGCTTTAATGATCAAATCTTATTCAGGAGTTCTAACATTGAGTTGCATTACGTAATGACACAGCATGCTGAACACTATTTCATACTCGCTGCAAATTTTATCAATTAAATGTTCATTTCATCATTCAAAAAATGGGTAAATAAAAAATGTCTCGCGCTACAAATGTTTACATGAAATCGTGCGTCATTACCAAGTTGACAAAACACAAATGCCAGTTACAAACAGACTTTGCAGAAAACCACTGCTCCGATTTTTAAAGGGGAAACGACCAAGGCCTACATCAAATACCTCATCAGCAAAACTAATGGGATATGAACAGAAGATCCAGATTGCAAACGAACCAAAAACAATTAGAACAATCAGCCTCCATCTAGAAATGTCCACCCATCTATGCCACTTGCATAACCAAACACCTGTGGTTACTTCAAAACATCAGAGAAACATGATAAAAAATGCATGGAAGTTTCCTGCGTGAAAGAGAACAATAACTCGGTCAAAGTCATCACTGACAAAAACTATGGCCACTCTGCATAACAATACTCCAACTAACTTGTTTCCTGAGTCAATCTTTGAAATTTCGTGGCTTCGATAGTGATATATGAAAAAATTTCTGGTCATTCATTTGATATAACTATGATAATGGTAATTGAGTGAAACGCTCTTGAAAGTTTGATTAGACATTTATACTCATTTGATAAGAAAGATGGTCGATACACGGTGGTGATGATGACTAGCGTACTTTCAACTAGCATTCTACAAGGAATTTTTATTTGAATTGTTGTACTTCTAGAATCATGATTATACTTCTCGTACATTTTTTAACAATACGCCTAATAACACACATGGAAAACACCACATTACCCATATGTATAAAGAAAGACAGAGCTGAATAATTTAGAGTTTCATTTGGCACTTGAGTTTGGGGGACTTACACTTTATTGCTGATAAGGGCTATCAACTCTTCTGATAATGACCAAAATTCTCAAAATTTCCATCTTATTTGGAAAAAAAATAATATGTATCATTTGATTAGATCACATGATCCATCTGGAGTCATGCAGTGTTATTGTCACCTTGCATACTATACGAGTTGTGAAATGCTTAATTATGTCAGCACACGATGCGAATAAATTGAAAGTTTCTAGCATAGTTGTAGCCGTTTTCCTCAGCTTTAATGATCAGATCTTACTCGAGAGTTCTCACATTGAGCCCCATTATGTAATGACACAGCATGCTGAACACTATTTCATAGTCGCTACAAAACTTACCAATTAAATGTTCATTTCATCATTCAAAAAATAGGTAAGTAAAAAACATCTCGCGCTACTAATGTTTACATGAGATCGTGGCTTCATTACCAAGTTGACAAAACACAAATACCAGTTTGTCTACATAGTACACAGACGTATCGCGTACAAAACTTAAATACTAGACAAAAACAAACAACAACAAATATCTAGAATGTATATGCAGTAATGATGACTCCTTGCCTCGACCACTTTATATGCTAGCAAAGATCCAACTCGTGTACTTCTAACTGGCACTCAACATGGAAGTTATATTTGAATCGTTCTACTTGTGGAATAATGACTATATTTTTCATACACATTTTTTACAAGACCTAATAACGCACATGGAAACCACTATATTACCCATATGTATATAAAAATACGGAGCTGAATAATCCCGAGTTTCGTTTCCCACTTCAGTTTTGGGGATTGACTTTTTTGCTGGTAAGGGATATTAAATATTGTGTAAACAACCAACATTCAAATAAAAATTTCCATCTTATATGAAAAAAAAGTCTATTGTTTGATTTGATCACATGATCAGTCTGAAGTCACACAGCGTAATTGTGACCTCGCATGCTATACGAGTCATGAAATGCGTAATTATGACAGCGCAGTATATGAATAAATTGAAAGTCTCTAGCATATTTGTAACTGTTTTCCTCAGCTTTAATGATCAGATCTCATTCAAGGGTTCTCACATTGAGACGCATTACGTAATGACACTGCTAGCTAAACCCTATTTCATAGTCGCCAGAGAACTTCATTTCATCATTCAAAAAATGGGTAAGTAAAAAACGTCTAGCACTACTGTTTACATGAGATGGTGCTTCATTACCAAGTTGACAGAAAACAAATACCAGTTACATACAGACTTTGAAAAAAACCACGATTTCTAAACGGTAAACGACCAAGGCCTACACTGCCCAACAATGCAAAAATCAGGTAACTCCTTCAGAAATTTAAATTGGAAAAAATTGATGAACTGATTTTTTTATTTTTTTTATTTTTTTCACTTTTAATTACTTCGATTAGCATATTTTTACTCATTTCATTTTGTTCCATTATCTTTATATCGTTAAAAAACAGATTATTTTAGTGTTAAAACTCATTCCCATGCAAAAATCAAGCAAGTTAGGACTTGCCTGGTTTACGCATTGTATAGTAAAAATTCTATCCATATTTCCATTGCAAAAGTCAGGCAAGTTGGCTGAGTTGCTTGATTATTGCATTGCATTCAACATCATCATTGCAAATATCAAGCAACTCAGCAAACTTGCCTGATTGTTGCATTGTGATTGCAAGAATTTGGCTTTAAATTGCCTCTTTACTGCTTTTACAAGTCGAGTAATGAACATTGTGCGTTCACCTTTTGCGTTTCCTGCGGTCTTTCCTCGTTACGAGCCGATCCAAGTGACCAACAACCAAACGGACAAAACAGTGACAGTTTCATATTTCACGCCTGCCAGAAATGGAACTGTATTCAGGTAAGACTATTTATTTGAGCAATTTTCTGGAGTCAGCACTGACCCGTTCAGATTTTGATTATCATTTTACCCCAACAGAAATGTGTCTGCATAAAAAATGACCTTGACATACCTTTTGCTTTCGGCACACCCCTATTAGGGTTAAGATCGCCAGCAAACAATATTCAGCTTTCTTCGTGGGCAAGGTCAAAGCTTTCTATATAAACAATGCAGCACAGTTAATCTTCCCAATTTCTCGTACTACTTCATACCGCTCACTTATGGTAACTCTCTAGTAATATTTATTTACTCTCTAAATAACAATGCCTTTCACAAGAGCTCAACTTGCTAAGGAGGAGGCTGATATAGAGGCAACGACAGCTCTGTCGCGGCCATCACTGCAGAGCCAAAGCGGAAGCACAGAATTCCACGGAAAGAAATGCCAACGCCACCAGTACGAGTGAATCGGATCGCTATTAATGAAGGAGCAGTGAGGTGCAGGTCAAGACAACACCAACCAGCCGCACCCCCTCCTCCCACACACAGCTACCAGCCCAAAGAAACATGGTTGTCAAATAAAACAGCCAGCCAGATCAACGAAGCCGACGAAAACCAGCAACAAATGGAGATGCAGCATCTGCGAACTGCAATTAAATAAAAAGCGAATCAACTACCATGTAAGGCAACACTACGTGTTTTACTTCTGCACATGCGGCCACCAGAGCGCTTCAAGAGACACCATCCTCAAGCACATTCGGGATCAGAATGGAGCGGCCGAACCTGGAGGAGCAGATCGCCCACTCTTTGAAGTGGACAAGACATCGTACAGAGAATTCTGCCAAGCAATGAACTGGTCAAACCCACCCCTATTCAGCGCGCCCGCACCGATAAAAGAGAGATCACCCAGCCCCACCAGCAGAAAGTCAGTAAAGAGAAGGCTGGGAAATAAGATTACAGACATATCACAGAAAGTGATGAAGATAAAACTTGAACAAGAGACGGAAGGACGATGTACAAGAGAAAGGTCGAGCAGGAAGCAGGAAAGATCAAAAGGAAGGAGCGTATCCTATCGACCCAGAACAAGTAGCCAAGAAAAGAAAATTGAGAGGCGGATGGAAGAAGAGAAACGAGAGGAACGCCACAGGAAGATTAAAAGATATGAAGAAGAGTTATATTATGCCACAAAAGAAGCGTTCCGAGACCTACAACGGGCCGAAGAACTGAAGGCGAGTATACAGCGGGAAAGAGACTTAGTTTAATACGCCATGACGACCCCTGATACTTGTTATTGGCCCTGCGAGCGCCAATTGGATGGAGTGTGTTGGGGCCGCCACCGACTGTAGCCAATATGACTGCAGAGTAACAACCTTACTAAATATCCATGACAATTCTATGCATTATTAGCTATCATTCATTTACCATTTTGTCATTTTGAAAACATGTGCATGCTGCGCTGTGCAATCAGCCATACCACTATGGACCACCCTCTAGAAGTTCTATGAGCCAATCAGGCATGATGGGCGTAGCCTATCGTTTGTTTTATGTTATGCTCTACTCAATTTTTTGTATGCTGTATGTATAAATATTGGTACACTTGTCTAATAAAATCAGAGTTAACCTGACTCTTAAAAGCTTTGATGACTGACTCTCTCTCTGCAGAGAACAAGCCAACTACACTCAAGCAACAGATAACATTCATAACAGCTACTTGGACAAGTTGACTATCAGTGAGAGCAATAGTTAGTAGAAAGTGTTCAGTCGATTCGACTTTCACGGCATACGACCAGCGGGCATATGATACTAAAACAATTATTCAACCTGACAGCTCGACCCTTCGCAGCTATTTTTTCGACCAGTAAATCAGTGGAAAGGTGGCAGTTATAGCGACTCGCCACTGTGCATAGCTCACGGGCTTGCAACACTGCAAATTCTGATCGACTAGACTAGACTGGCAACCTCGTACCTGACAAAACATACAAGATAATCACTACACTGCACAAAACCATTTACTACATTGTGGGAAAGCTGTACAGGTGGAGAGCTACCGTCAGTGACACCACCAATTCCTATACATGTAAACAATATTTATGGCCGTATAACGTTTTCATCAGTAGATACGCTTGGGTGATCCGCCTACAGTCCCACCGCAAAAAATGTGATTTCAAAGGCATTATGCACTTTTTTAAATTAATTTCTTTAGCATGTTGATCAAACTGGAGCTAATTATTTTTAGCACAAATGAATGTATCAGATTCTACTAAAGAAGTTGCCACCAAATTTGATCATGAAATCGAAATTTAAAAATTTTCACTGCACCATCTACAATATGAGTCAAGAAATGTGTCATTATGTCTACACAGTATACAGACATACTGCATACAAAATTTAAATACTAGACAAAAACAGGGCAGCAAACAACAGCGAATATCTAGAATGCATCTATAGTAATGATGACTACTTGCCTCGACCATTTTATATACTAGCACAGGTCCAACTAGTGTACTTCTAACTGGCACTCAACAAGGAAATTAGATTTGAATTGTTCTACTTGTGGAATTATGAGTTTATCTTTCTTACATCTTTTTTACAAAACACCTAATAACGCACATGGAAACAACTACATAACACATATGTATATAGAAAGACGGAGCAGAATAATTCAGAGTTTCGTTTACCAATTATGGATGGAGGACTTGCCCTTGTGCTGATAAAGGATATTAACTATTGTGTAAACGACGAATATTCACAAAACTTCATTCTCATATGAAAAAAAATATATGTATTAGTTGATTTGATTACATGATCAATAAGGAGTCACGGAGTGTTATTGTTACTTTGCATGCCATAACAGTCATGAAATGCTCAAGTATGTCAGCACCCTAAATGATTAAATTGAAAGTTTCCGGCATATTTGTAGCTGCTTTCCTGAGCTTTAATGATGAGATCATATTCAAGAGTTCTCACATTGAGACGCATTACGTACTGACACAGCATGCTGAACACTATTTCATACTCGCTGCAAATTTTATCAATTAAATGTTCATTTTATCATTCCAAAAAATGGGTAAAGAAAAAACTCCTCGCGCCACTAATGTTCACATGAAATCGTGCTTCATTACCAAATTAACAAAACACAAATACCAGTTACATACAGACTTTGCAGAAAACCACTGCTCAGATTTTTGAAGGGGAAACAACCAAGGCCTATATCAAAGGCCTCATCAGCAAAACTAATGGGATATGAACAGAAGATCCAGATTGCAAACCAACCAACAATAAAAAGGAATAAGCAGCCTCCATCTAGAAATGTGTATCCATCAATGCTGCTTGCATTACCAAACACCTGTGGTTACTTTAAAACATCAGATAAACATGATAAAAAATGCAATGAAGTTTCCTGCATGAATGGGAACAATAACTCAGTCAAAGTCAGCACTTAAAAAAACTATTGCCACTCTGTATCACAATACTCCAACTAACTTGTTCCCTAAGTCAATCTTTGAAGATTCGTGGCTTTGATAGTGATATGTGAAAAAATTTCTGATCATCCATTTGATATAACTATGATAATGGTAATTGAGCGAAATGCTCTTGAAAGTTTGATTAGACATGTATATTCATTTGATAAGAAAGATGGTCGATACACGGTGGTAATGATGACTAGCGTACTTTCAACTAGCATTCAACGAGGAATTTATATTTAAATTGTTGTACTTCTGGAATCATGATTATATTTCTCGTACATTTTTTTACAATACGCCTAACAACACACATGGAAAACACCACATTACCCACATGTATATAGAAAGACGGAGCTGAATAATTTAGAGTTTAATTTCCCACTTGAGTTTGGGGGACTTACCCTTTATTGCTGACAGGGCTATCAACTCTTCTGATGACAAAAATTCTCAAAATTTCCATCTTATTTGGAAAAAAAATAATGTGTATCATTTGAATTGATCACATGATCCATCTGGAGTCACGCAGAGTTATTTTCACCTTGCATACTATACGAGTTGTTAAATGCTTAATTATGTCAGCACACTATGCGAATAAATTGAAAGTTTCTAGCATATTTCTAGCTGTTTTTCTCAGCTTTAATGATCAGATCTTACTCAAGAGTTCTCACATTGAGTCCCATTATGTAATGACACAGCATGCTGAACACTATTTCATAGTCGTTACAAAATTTTGTCAATCAAATGTTAACTTCATCATTCAAAAAATGGGTAAGTAAAAAAACATCTCGCGCTACTAATGTTTACATGAGATCGTGCTTCATTACCAAATTGACAGAACACAAATACCAGTTACATGCAGACTTAGCAGAAGACCACTGCTCCAATTTATAAATGGGAAACGAACAAGGCCTACAGCAAATGCCTCATCAGCAAGACTAATGGGAAATGCACACAAGATCCAGATTGCAAGCCGAGCAAGAGAAAATCGGGAATAACCAGCCTCAATCTAGGAATGTCTATCCATTTATGCTGCTTGCAGTACCAAACACCTGTGGCTACTTCAGAACATCAGAGAAACATGATGAAAGATGCAATGACCTTGATGCATGAAAGAGAACAATAGCTCCAAGTTGTCACTAAAAAAGACTATTGGCACTCTGCATAACAAAGCTCTTTTTCGATTGAAGCAGAGAACTTACAGATACAGATTACATGCTTCTGGTTGCAATGAAGAACAAATATTTGACAAAAACAGCGCTGCGAGCAAAAGCAAAAACTTTCGCTACCTCTTCACTCATGTAACAATCACCAAGTTACAAAATATACTCACATACAAAAGAAGAAAAACTTCTTGCCACAACCATTTCATGTGCCAGCTGCAGTTGTGGAAATTTAATTTTGAATAGCGATTACCAATAAATTTTCATTACAAACCATCATTGCCATTGTAACTTCGTATTTGTACCATTTCCATAAAAAATCCTGATCAATCCTAGTACACATAAAAAGCCCCACGTCGCAAATATGCATAGATAACAATAGAGCTGAAGACACTGAATTTAATCAATGCCCAGACAACTGGTTTTTCGGTCAGTAGGGGAGACTATCATGTACACAACCGTCACCTTCAAACTAGCCAATTTTACTACGAAACCAAACGCGTTATTTAAATAATCACAAGAACAAAAGGACTGACAAAAGTTCACTGTGACTTTAAATTCAATGCGAGTCAAGAAATGTCCCATTATGTCTACACAGCATACAGACACATTGCATACCAAATTTAAATATTAGACAAAAATGGGGCGGCAAACAAGAACAAATATCTAGAATGTATATATAGTAATGATGACTACTTGCCTCGACCATTTTATATACTAGCAAAGGTCCAACTAGTGTACTTTTAACTAGCGTTTAACATGTAAATTAAATTTGAATTGTTGTACTTGTGAAATCATGAGTATATTTCTCCTACAAATTTTTTTACAAGACCTAATAACTCACATGGAAACCACTATATTACCCACATGTATATAGAAAAACGGAGCTGAATAATTCAGAGTTTTGTTTCCCAATTGAGTTTTGGGGATTTACTCTATTTGCTGGTAAGGGGTATTAAATATTGTGTAAACAACTAACATTCTCAAAATTTTTTATCTCATATGAAAAAAATTACGTATATTGTTTGATTTAATCACGTGATCAATCTGGAGTCACACAGCGTAATTGTGACCTTGTATGCTATACGAGTCATGAAATGCGTAATTATGTCAGCGCAGTATGCGAATAAATTGAAAGTTTCTAGCATATTTGTAACTGTTTTCCTCAGCTTTAATGATCAGATCTCATTCAAGAGTTCTCACATTGAGACGCATTACGTAATGACACAGTAAGCTAAACCCTATTTCATAGCCGCCAAAGATTTTCATTCCATCATTCAAAAAATGGGTAAGTAATAAACGTCTAGCGCTACTAATGTTTACATGAGATCGTGCTTCATTACCAAGTTGACAGAAAACAAATACCAGTTACATACAGACTTTGCAGAAAACCACTGCACCGATTTCTAAAGGGTAAACGACCAAGGCCTACAGCAAATGCCCTATCAGGAAGACTAATGGGAAATGCACGCAAAGATCCAGATGGCAAACCAACAAAAAAAGTTATGAATAAGCCGCCTCCATCTAGGAATGTCTGCCCATCTATGCCGCTTGCAATACCAAACTCATGTGGTTACTTCAGAACATCAGAGAAACATGATGAAAAATGCAATGAAGTTTTGCTGCAGGAAAGAGAACGAAAACTCAGCCAAAGTGATCACTAAAAAAAAAAAACTCCGCATAACAATACTCTAACTAACTTGTTCCCTGAGTCAATCTTTTGAAATTTCTTGGCTTTGATAGCGACATATGAAAAATTTCCTGAACATTGATTTGATATAACTATGATAATGGTTATTGAGTGATACACTCTTGAAAGGTTAATTAAACATATATATTCATTTGATAAGAAAGATGGCCGATACACGGTGATGAAGATGATGATGACTGGTGTACTTTTAACTAACATTCAATATGGAAATTATATTTAAATCATTGTACTTGTGGAACCATGATTTTATTTCTCGTAATTTTTTTTACAGTACACCTAATAACACATGGAAAACACCACATTACCCATGTGCATATAGAAAGACAGAGCTGAATAATCCAGTTTCATTTCCCACATGAGTTTGGGGGACTTACTCCTTTTTGCTGATTGGGGGGGGGGGGGGGATATTAACTGTTCTGATATGTATTAGTTGAATTGATCACTTGATCAATTAGCAGTCACACAGTGCTATTGTTGCCTTGCCTGCTATACGAGTTATGAAATGCTTAATTATGTTAGCATACTATGTGAATAAATTGAAAATTTCCAGCGTATTTGTAACTGTTTTCCTCAGCTTCAATGATGAGGTCTTATTCAAGAGTTCTCACATTGAGACGCATTACGTAATGACACAGCGTGCTAAACACTATTTCATACTCGCTACAAGTTTTATCAATTACATGTTCATCTCATCATTCCAAAAGATGGGTGAGTAAAAAACGTCTGGTGCTGATAACTTTTACATAAAATCATGCTTCATTACCAAATTGACAAAACACAAATACCAGTTGCATACAGATTTTGCAGCAAACCACTGCCCCGATTTATAAATGGGGAAACTAACAAGGCCTACATCAAATTCCTCATCAGCAAAACTAATGGGATATGAACTGAAGACCCAGATTGCCAACCATTAAAAAAAAATCAGGAATAAGCAGCCTCCATCTAGAAATGTCTACCGATATATGCTGCTTGCAGTACCAAACACATGTGGGTACTCCAGAACATCAGAGAAACAAGATGACAAATGCAATGAAGTTTCCTGTATGAAAGAGAACAATAACTCAGTCAAAGTTATCACTATAAAAAACTATTGGCACTCTGCATAACAAAGCTCTTTTTCAAATGAACCAGAGAACTTACAGATACAGATTACAAGCTTCTGGCTGCAATGAAGAACAAACATTTGACAAAAACAGCGCTGCAAGCAAAGCAAAAACTTGCGCTACCTCTTCACTCATGTAACAATCACCAAGTTATAAAATAAACTCATATATGAAGTAACAATAACTAACTTGCTACAACAATTTCATGTGCTAGCTGTAGTCGTAGAAATTGCATTAGGAATAGCACTTACCAATAACTTTTCATTACAAACCATCATTGCCATTGTAACTTCGTATTTGTATCGTTTTCATAAAAATATGTGAGGCACCCTAGTACACGTAAGAAGCCCCACATCACATATATGCATAGATAAAAATAGAGTACAAGACACTGAATTTATTCAATGTTCTGAAAACTGGTTTTTCTGTAAGTAGGGGAGACTAACTTGTACACAACCAACACCCTCAAACTAGCCAATTTTTGCTACAAAACCAAACACATTATTTAAATTAATAGCAAGAACAAAAGTACTGAAAAAAAATTTTACTGTTATTTTAGCCTCAATATGTAGACATTACAAAGAGTTGAGTTTGGTACCATGTGACCCTATGAAAACAGCAGCATAAGATATTGTCGTACCCGGTTGTTATAAACATTTGTTTTTATTGTTTTAATATCTCTGGAGCCCAGGTTGCTACCGCCAAAGTTTAAAATTAATCAGATAGCCAATCATTTACAACACGTGATTCTCCTAAATTTTTCCTCACATACCTGTCTCAATAGTAGTAACATGTGTTCAAACTTTGTATACTTCAACTGAAATCTGTCAGCACTCAGAATGGTATTTTGACAGTTCGTCAAGTTTTATTCATGTGTATGCGTGTTAGCTATCTAGTGGTGTATTATTTTGAGTAATTGGTACAACTTCAATGGTAAAAATGATTTTTTTCCGATAAAAAGGATAAAAATATTTTTCAGAAATTCTACAGTAGCGTGAGATTACACCGACCGTAATACACTGATCCTGTGCGCAGAACTGAACATTGATATGGTTTTACGTTAATAGAAGTTCATCTACTAGCTATCAACGGAGACTGATTCACTATAGTAAGAACAATAATATAATTATTTGTCTAAAAATCATAATTTAAATGCTGAAAAGTTTAATTTTTCTATCAGTGTGACTTTGGAAAGAAAAAAATATTGGGTTTTGCAGTTTTCTCAATAACAATGAGTGAAAATAAAAATGTTTTCACATTTCTAATAACAATTAACTAATAACAAAAAATAATAACTTATGATAATATTAATTAATAACAAATTACAGATTAATAATTACTAATCGATTGAGAGTAATTATTCTTCTAATTGTTGTGCATTTAAATTAGTTATTATTGAAAATAGAAACATAATTGCAATGATTGATTACTGTTATCATTAGTAGTAAATTATAATCATCATGATAATGGTTAATAATAAGTAATGGTTTTCATGTACGCATATAAATATATACATGAAAACAATATATATGCCCGTATGATGTTTTCACTAGTAGATACGCTTGGATGATCCGCCTACGGTCCCACCGCAAAAAATGGGATTTTCAAGGCATTATGCAATTTTTTAAATTAATTTTTATAGCATTTTGATCAAACTGGAGATAATTATTTTTAGCACAAATGAATGTATCAGATTCTACTAGAGAAGTTGCCACCAATTTTGATTATGAGATATAAATTTAAATTTTTTACTGCACTATATACAATATGAGTCTAGAAATGTTCCGTTTTGTCTACACAGTACACAGACAAATTGCATACCAAATTTAAATACTAGACAAAATCAGGGCGGCAAACAGCAGCGAATATCTAGAATGCATCTATAGTAATGATGACTACTTGCCTCGACCATTTTATATACTAGCAAAGGTCTAACTAGCGTACTTCTAACTGGCACTCAACAAGGAAATTAGATTTGAATTGTTCTACTTGTGGAATTATGAGTATAACTTTCTTACATCTTTTTTTACAAAATACCAAATAACGCACATGACAACGACTACATTACACACATGTATATAGAAAGACGGAGCTGAATAATTCAGAGTTTCGTTTACCAATTATGGATGGAGGACTTGCCCTTTGTGCTGGTAAAGGATATTAACTATTGTGTAAACGACGAATATTCGCAAACATTTAATCTTATATGAAAAAAACTATATGCATTAGTTGATTTGATCACATGATCCATAAGGAGTCACGGAGCGTTATTGTTACTTTTCATGCTATAACAGTCATGAAATGCTTAAGTATGTCAACATCGTATGTGATTAAATTGAAAGTTTCCGGCATATTTGTAGCGGTTTTCCGGAGCTTCAATGATGAGATCATATTCAAGAGTTTTCACATTGAGACGCATTACGCACTGACACAGCATGCTGAACACTATTTCATACTCGCTACAAATTTTATCATTTGAATGTTCATTTCATCTTTCCGAAAAATGGGTAAGTAAAAAACGCCTCCCGCTACTAATGTTCACATGAAATCGTGCTTCATTACCAAATTGACATAACACAAATACCAGTTACATACAGACATTGCAGAAAACCACTGCTCTGATTTATAAATGGGAAACAACCAAGGCCAACATCAAATGCGTCATGAGCAAAACTAATGGGATATGAACAGAAGATTCAGATTGCAAACCGACCAAAAAAATTAGGAACAAACAGCTTCCATCTAGAACAGTCTACCCATCTATGCCGCTTGCAGTACCAAACACCTGTGGTTACTTCAAAACATCAAAGAAACATGATGAAAAATGCAATGAAGTTTCCTGCATGAAAGAGAACAATAACTTAGTCAAAGTCAGCACTGAAAAAAACTATTGCCACTCTGCATAACAACACTCCAACTAACTTGTTCCCTGAGTCAATCTTTGAAATTTCGTGGCTTTGATAGTGATATATGAAAAAACTTCTGATCATTCATTTGATATAACTATGATAATGGAAATTGAGTGATACCCTCTTGAAAGTTTGATTAGACATATATATTCATTTGATAAGAAAGATGGTCGATACATGGTGGTGATGATGATGATGACTAGTGTACTTTCAACTAGCATTCAACAAGGAAATTATATTTGAATTGTTGGAACTATGATTATATTTCTCGTACATTTTTTTACAATACACCTAATAACGATCATGGCAAACACCACATTACCCATATGTATATAGAAATATGGAGCTGAATAATCTTGAGTTTCGTTTCCCACTTGTGATTGGGGACTTACACTTTTTGCTGGTAAGGGATATTAACTACTGTGTAAACGATCAACATTCTCAAAACTTCAATTGTATATGAAAAATATTATATTAGCTGATTTGATCACATGATCAATCAGGAGTCACATAGCGTTTTTGTCACTTTGCACGCTATACGAGTCGTGAAATGCGTAATTATGTCAGCACACTATGCGAATAAATTGAGTTTCCAGCGTATTTGAAACTGTTTTCCCCAGCTTTAATTATCAGATCTTATTCTAGAGTTATCACATTGAGTCACATTATGTAATGACACAGCATGCTGAACACTATTTTATACTAGTTACAAACTTTATCAATTAAATGTTCATTTCGTTATTCCAAAAAGATGGGTAAGTAAAAAAAAACGTCTAGCGCTGCTAATGTTTACATGAGATCGTGCTTCATTACAAAGTTGACAGAACACAATTACCAGTTGCATACGGACTTTGCATAAAACCATTGTTCCAATTTAAGAATGGCAAACGACTAAGGACTACAGCAAATACCTCATCGGCAAGACTAATGGGATACGCACACAAGATCCAAATCACAAACCAACGAAAAAAAATTAGGAATAAGCAGCCTTCAACTAGAAATGTCTACCCATCTATGCTGCTTGCGGTACCAAACACCTGTGGTTACTTCAAAACATCAAAGAAACATGATGAAAGATGCAATGGAGTTTCCTGCAAGAAAAAGAGCAATAACTCAGTCAAAGTTATCACTGAAAAAACTATCGCCACTCTCCAGACAATAAAACCTTTTTTCAATTGAAACAGAGAACTTACAGATACAGAGTACAAGCTTCTGGCTGCAAGGAAGAACAAACATTTGACAAAAACAGCGCTGCAAACAAAAGCAAAAACCTGCGCTACCTCTTCACTCATGTAACAATCACCAAGTTCTAAAATATACTCATATAGGAAATATCAATAACTACTTGCCACAACCATTTCATGTGCTAGCTGTAGTCGTGGAAATTCCATTATGAATAGCGATTACCAATAACCTTTCATTACAAACCATCATCGCCATTGTAACTTCGTATTTGTATTGTTTCCATAAAAAATTATGAGGCACTCCAAGTACACATAGGAAAACCCCACATCATATGATGACAGTAGAATTGAATAATATGAATTTATTCAATGTTCCGAAAGCTGGTTTTTCTGTCAGTAGGGGAGACTATCATATACACAACCGTCACCTTCAAACAAGCCAACTTTACTACGAAACCAAATGCGTTATTTAAATTAATCACGAGGACAATAAGGGCTTGCAAAAGTTTACTGTTATTTCAAATTCAATACAAGTCAAGAAGTGTCCCGTTATGTCTACAAGAATATCACATACAAACCTTAAATACTAGACAAAACAGGGCAGCAAACAACAGCAAATATCTAGAATGTACATGTAGTAATGATGACTACTCTGCCCAACAATGCAAAAATCAGGTAACTCTTTCAAAACTTTAAATTGGAAAAAATTGAAAAAGTGATTTTATGTTTTTTTTTTCAATTTTTTCACTTTTATTTACTTCGATTAGCATATTTTTACTCATTCCATTTTGTTCCATTATTTTTACATCGTTAAAAAACATTATTTTAGTGTTAAAACTCATTCCCATGCAAAAATCAAGCAAGTTAGGACTTGCCTGGTTTATGCATTGTATAGTAAAAACTCTATACATATTTCCATTGTAAAAGTCAGGCAAGTTGGCTGAGTTGCTTGATTATTGCATTGCATGCAACATCATCATTGCAAATATCAAGCAACTCAGCCAACTTGCCTGATTGTTGCATTGTGATGGCTGACTGCAAGAAGTTAGCTTTAAATTGCCTCTTTACTGCTTTTACGAGTCGAGTAATCAACGTTGTGCGTTTACCTTTCGCGTTTCCTCCGGTCTTTTCTCGTTACGAGCCGATCCAAGCGACCAACAACCAAACAGATAAAACAGTGACAGTTTCATATTTCACGCCTGCCAGAAATGGATCTGTATTCAGGTAAGACAATTTATTTAAGTAATCTGGAGTCAACACTGACAAGTTGTGATTTTGATTATAATTTTACCCTAACTGAAATGTTGTGTCTGCATAAAAAATGACATTGACATACCCTTTGCTTTCGGCACACCCCTATTAAAGTTAAGATCGCCAGCAAACAATGTTCAGCTTTTTTCTGGTCAAGGTCAAATTTTTCTATATAAACGATGTAGTACAGTTAATCTTCCCATTCTCTCGTACAACTTCGTACCACTCACATCTAGGAACTCTCTAGTAATATTTATTTACTCTCTCTAGTTAACAATGCCTTTCACAAGAGCTCAGCTTGCCAAAGAGAAGGCTGATATAGAGGTGACAACAGCTCTATCGTTACAAGGTATTCAATAACAAGCTTGCTCTGTTCTTGTAGTAAACTAATTTTTACTGTTTTTATTATTTTATGTTCCAATGTATGTTATTTTCAACTAGGCTGTTTCACATTTTTTAGATGTTGAGCCATCTACCTCCGCTTTCGATGCAGCCGATGACAGCGATCTCGATCCTGATTTCGTCCCGGATGAGCAGGACGCCGCTTCAAACGAGGACCGAATGACGGACGATGATGCCGCAGACGTTGCGCTCGATATGGATGCTCCAGCTGAACTTGCAGCTCAACCAGTCACACGGCGTTTGAGAACGCCAGCCTGGAGGACGGAGCAGCAAAGAGGAAAGCGTGCCTGTCGGGGCTTGTGCCCTCTTAACTGCCGGATGGGGTGCCGCACCAAGTTCTCGTTAGCAAGGCTTCACGATATCTGGGAGTCCTTTTACTCGATGAACTTTGACGCGAGGCGGCAGTGGGTTTACAGTTTTGAGCCGCAAGACAAGATCCGACCAAAGGCCTCATTACATCTACCACCTGCCAGATGAGCAAAACAACCGAATTGCTGTGTGCTGCAAGCTCTTCAATCGGTATGTTTGCACCAATTATCCAAAAAAATTTGTGGAAGTTTTCATTTTTTTAAACATTCAAAAAATTGTGGAAGTTTTCATTCTTTTAAATAAAGTTTTGATATGCAGTCATTTTTATATTCCACAGCACCATTGGGTACAGTGACAAGAGTAATCTTGTCATCCACATGATGCATACTACCGCAGAAGGGGTGCTATGTCCGGACATGGACAAGAGAGGCAAGGCCACCGACCCGAGAGCAGTCAATCGTGATGCTGTCAAGCGTCACATTCTCTCGTTTCCTGGTGGAACCTCGCACTACCGGTAAGAAATCGATTAAAATAATAATTTATATCTATTTCTCCTTTTGTGATTATCATCCATCAGGCGATGAAGCGAAATTGCTAACCAGCTCTCTCAGATTTTTCTGTTTATTCGCAATTTCAGGCATTCTCATGCACCTAATGTAAGATATGTAGCACCAGAGCTATCTTTCGCTGCCATGTACGACCTCTACAAGGAGTCTCCAATTTACCAGGAGATGAATGCCGCTTGCTGCTATGAGGTCTATCGTCAAGTAAGTTCAATAAAATTCAATATTTCATACGTTTAATACAAGCACCTTAACCACATCATTTAAAAACTTACTTTCAACTTTGATACAAAATTTTGTTCTTGTGATAGGTGTGTCATGAGCTGCACATCAGTACAGCCAAGCTTGGTCACGAAGAATGCGAGCAATGCGAGCTTCTGAAAGACCAGCCAGCTGAACTGGCACGACACAAGAGACGGGCGAGACGCAGCAGGAGGCATTATTGCCAGGATGCTGATCAGCAAACAGACCTTGAGCCTGTTTATACGCTTGATCTCCAGAAGATCCTGATGCTGCCAAGGTAAGCAAATGTGCTATTATTACTTTATTCTCATCAGCATCGCGTAATTACTTATTTATTATTACTGTAATTATCTTTTGTTTGTAGTTTTACAAATCTGAACTTGACAACCTGAATGACATTTTATTTGTATTTCAGGTTGTAACAATTCAAGCAGGTGATCTTCACCAAGAGAATTGTTGCCTTCCACCACACCATGGCTCCTGCTGGAGGTACCACTGCCCACCCACCGTCCCACGCTTTCAGCCGTCTGGCATGAAGGCATTGCTGGGAGGTTGGGTAAGGAAATCGCGAGTATGGTGCTGCGGATGTTGAAAGATTCACCCTTGAGAGAGAAGCTCAAAATAACTATCTGGCTGGATAACTGTGCTCCACAGAATAAGAACTACACATTATTCACAACTCTGTGGGCACTGGTAAACTCTGATCTGGTTGACACTGAAACACTGACTTTGAAGTATTTTGAGTCTGGGCATACCTTCATGGCTGCTGACAGTGTCCACGCTTCTGTTGAACGTCAACTCAAAAAGGCAAAGAATGTCATTGACATCCATCACCTGATTGATTGTGTTCAGAAGGCAACCAAGAACACCAAGGTGTTCCAACCCAGTTTCAGACAGTTTCTGGATCTCCAAGCCCACTCTTCGGCCCGTAGGCTATCTAAGGAGCGCCCAAAGCTCTCGAAACTTTCCGTGATTGAGTTCAGACGCTGTTCAAACGTCTTGAGCGTCAAGCGGAAGTTTAATGACGAGTTCATGGAGTTTGACTACCTCCAGAAGCGCACCAAGAGGACTGGCTTTGACCTGGATGCCATTTCTCTCTTGTATCAAGGTCCGAGAGGCATCCCCAGGAGTAAGAAAGAGGAGATGATCAGAGGAATTATGCCCATTATCAAGTCAATTGATGACGGCAGACACGCTAGGCGCGCCCGTTTCTTTGAGAAGCTCCAGACCAGCTCGGATGTTGCTGACCTCGCGGTCAGTGATGATGACGATCCAGATGGCTCGGATGATTAAGTCTCCACTAGAAAGACCGTCCTGTTGTGATTCCATTCCGAATAAACAATCAGGATGGGCGCCTAAAGATTTTAGGAACCCCAACAGCAAATGCCAACTTTGACGCAGTGTTGGGGCTCAGTAACCGGCAATTTAAAGAAAACTTGCCCGTGAAGCCAATCGGCATTCAAAAACTACATTTGTCATACAACAGGCAGTTGAAAATAAGACATAAAATTATGGAATTTCAATACCATGCAATAATCAAGCAACTCTCAGAGTTGCTTGATTTTTGCATTGTAACATTTTAATATTTCTAACATGCCTGATTTTTGCAAATGTTTTTGATCATAACTTTTTAACATGGTTTGATCTAGAATGAGAACTTTTTGGAAATATTTTTATGGTTATTAGAAAACTATTTGAAACAAAAAATTGATTTTTTCAATTTTTTTAAAAGTTGGAGTTACCTGATTTTTGCATTGTAGGGCAGTACTTGCCTCGACCATTTTATCTACTAGCAAAGGTCCAACTAGTCTACTTTTAATTGGCACTCAACATGGAAAATACATTGAATTGTTGTACTAGTTGCATCATGAGTATACTTCTCATACATTTTCTTTACAAAACACCTAATAATGTACATGGAAACCACCACATTACCCATATGTATATAGAAAGATGGAGCTGCATAATCCTTAGTTTCGTTTCCGACTTGTGTCTGGGGGCTTAAGCTTTTTGCTGGTAAGGGTTATTAACAATTATGTAAACTTTCAACATGCGCAAAATTTCAATCGTATATGAAAAGAAATCATATGTATGATTTGATTTCATCACACGATCAATCAGGAATCACATCATATTATTGTTACTTTGCATGCTGTAAGGGTTATGAAATGCCAAGTATGTCAGCACACTACGCGAATAAATTGAAAGTTTTGAGCATATTTGTAGCTGTTCTCCTGACCTACAATGATCAGATTTATTCAAGAGTTTTCATATTGAGCGGCATTATGTATTGAGACAGTATTCTGAACACTATTTTATAGTTGCTACAAATTTTGGCAATTAAATGTGACTGCATCGTAGATTCTTGTGATTTCAGAGGCTGGCTCGCTTCAATGCAATGATAACATATTCAGATACTTATCAGTTTTTTTTTGGAGTTGTGTTTTCAGTTTTCACTTTCATTAGACCAATCAGCATCTTCCGAGTTCATTGATGCCCTTAGTTTCATCGTATCACACATAGTTTTGATGATATAAGCCTTCAAAGACGTTGCTAGGCTAATATCACGTGACTCATAAAGGAATGCGCAGAGTCATTGTTATTCAAAATGGCTAATAGAATGCTTGTGAATGTTTCAGAGCTTCCTGAGTATTTCTATCTTGACAACCATTCTTCTGACGATGAGTCTTCTGATGACTGTGAAAGTGAGAGAGAGAGTGATGATGGAGAGGATGAGGAGGTTGGAGGAGATGTGCTGGAGCAATTGAGGGCGTTTGTTTGCCAAGAAGAAGAGCAGGCAGTAGTAGAGGATGCTGAGGAGGATGCTGAGGAAGATGATGAGGATGGAGGTGGCAGTGGTCATGAGGTTGAGGTAGCTGGTGCAGATGGGGCTCCATCTTTACAGCAGCGCTTGAAGTGCAAGTGCAAACCAGGGCAATGCATAGGGGCATTCCCTGAAGGTAGGATTTCGGAAATGAAAATTATGATGGATAGTTTAGATAGAGATCAGCGTGACTTGATTATTTTAGGTAGAATCAGCACAGGCATTAGTAGGGGAGATCAGACTTCATCAGCTAAGCACAAGGCCAAGGAAGAGTCAAGTCAAGAAATGTTTACAGACTTGAAGGTAAAAATTAAAATTAATTGTACTCCCTTCCTTTTCAGTAATAATAAAAAAAAATTATTATTTATTTTGAATTTAACAAGTAAAAATACTGTTTTTTTTTTAAGTTTTTTTTCTCTCACTCATCTTTTTGAATACGCAATCATTAATCATGATGTGAGTGAAAAAGCTCATACGTCTGATGTAGCTTTAAGGAATTTTTTTATCAAAAAAAAGTTCTTTGTGATCATAGCTGATCTGTTTTTGCTGCTTTGTTCTGCTTATGATTGCTATTAGCGTGAGAGGTGGAGAGAGCTTGCGTGCTCCCTTCTCTTCTGTTCAACTCCGTAAACAATGTGTCACTGATACAGGTGTGGTGCTATGTCGGCCTAGCTTCTGCCACATAAACAACATTTCGAAGAATACCTTGACAGTTCTCAACCACCATTATCTTGAGAATGGAGTGGTTCCCAGACATTTTCTCCCCAAAGGACGAACCAAAAAAGCTGTCACCAAGATTGAAGCTCTTCGGATTGTTGAGTTCTTGAAGTCGACAGGCCGCATACATGCTCTTGCTCTTCCTGGACGAGTACCTGGTATGTAGGATTCTTTGTGGCAAGTGCCATTTCAAGCAGAAACTTGGAAGTTAATGTTTTGCATTTTTTTTTAGGTTCCAAAAAAACAGATGTCAAGGTTTTGCCTTCTGATCTAACTGTCAATAAACTCTGGAAAAGATATTGCAGTTCATTAACAGCCATGCAGGAACAACCAAGATCGATATCCACGTTTAGGCGGGCCTGGAGGGCAGTGGTACCCTTTATAATTATATCACGGCCATCATCAGATCTCTGCTGGACTTGTCAGCAATACAACATAAACTATGGGCAGTACGTTGTTTTGTTTATCTATACTTTGAAAATAAATAAAAGCTGTATTCTTCCATAATTTCAACACTTGTGAATGAATTAAACTCTTGTCCTACTATTACAGTGTTGTCAACCGTTGCTTGGAAGACAAAGAGAGGCGAGTGCAAGCTCACCGTGACCACCTGAAAGCTGCTGCAGAGGCAAGAATGTTTATGAAGGAGTGCATAAACAGGTGTAAAGCTTTATTGAAAGATGATGCGACTCTTCAAAGTAGGCAACCTCTCACTGGACCGGAAGAAGCCCACTACTGCTTTGATTTCGCCCAACAGGTTAGCATTTTTAAAACTAAAGTTGTGATTTGTCAAGATGCAGAAGCAGATAGTGTAGTTTGAATACCTTCATGGTGGCATCAAACTTAAAGTTATGTTGATAACATAAGGATTTCGCTCGTCAGTGCTTCAATCTTTTCAAACTGCTTTGGAAAAGCCAAGAGTAATTAACCTTTTTAATGGCATTTTGTATTGCTATCACCTAGTGAGTAATGCTTCAGATCAAATAACTATTTATGCAAGTATGGATACGTGTGGTAAGTGTGAATGATACACTGCACCTTGACCCATTATTAACTTGCTTTACCTCACATAACCCTACCATTGATAGTCTAACATAAATTTCATCTCCCGAAATTGCTAGACCATGTTTTTTCTGCTTTCTAATGGTAAGCAACTATTGTTGTTCCAGCTACACTATCCTTGTGACCCACACCAGCCTGGGCCAATTTACTTCAAGACTCCTCGAAAATGCGGGATATTTGGAGTGTGCTGTCCATCAATGCCATGTCAAGTTAACTACCTTATCGATGAAGCTGTGTCAACGAGCAAAGGAGCCTATGCTGTCATCAGTTACTTGCATCATTTTCTTGAGGAATATGGACATGGAGAGAAACATCTCATTTTACATGCTGACAACTGCGCGTAAGTGTTAATTTGATACCAAATATTCCTAAAAAGATTGTTGCTGCATCATTGTGCTAACCAGGCAGTTTTACGAGGGATTGCCAGCCTCAATAGATGAGTGGGCCATTATGCACAAAATTGCGTACACTGCCGACTTTGGCACCGTGCTGGCTCGTGTGCAAAAAAGGTTGTTCTCGCAAAGGGCTGTGGTCGGCCATCAGAATGTGAAGCGGCTGCACAGCGAGGTTGCAGCTGCCTTTGGGAGGCAGAAGCAGCTGGGTAGTGAGTCTGAATGTGTGTGCGCGCGTGTGTGTAATTAGGTGCCTTAGAATGACGTGGAAGAATAGCATAAGGAAATCCTAATTACAACAATGGTTCATAATATAAATTCCATGGCGAACGCTTATTAAAAATACCTTTGTCGAGCCACTGCTAGTATATAAGATGGTTAAGAGCAGTGATTATCATTATCTTATATGCATTCTGACTAAATATTTGTGATCATTACATGGCTAGAAAAGCATTGCAAGCGTTTTTGTAAACAGTAACTAGTTTTTATCTGACAGTTTACTCTGTCAATTGAGAAAACTTCAAGCATGCCCAGAATAGAAAGAGTAGAATAACTCTGACAGTGGTAAAGTGTATGAATAGACCACTCAAACCCACCAAAATAACTTTGATTTTTCAATTTTTTGGTGACTGACTCTTCTGCCGGTAATAGACATAACTTTGGTCCACACAAACAACATTTTTTAACTCACAATGTTTAACTCGCATCAAAATTTGATCACATGATCAAAATGAAGTCACACAAATGTTATTGTGATTAGAGCCAACAAATGAGTTATTACGCCAGCATGGTATACAGATATATTGCAACAGTTTTTTGTGTATTTCTAGTTGCGCCGCCCAGTTTTGAGGATGAGAGCACTTTCACAGTTCTCAAATTAAGTGACATTAAAGAACGGCACAACATGCTAAGCGTGAACGGTTTCACACTTTGCTGCACCTTCGATCAATTTATTTTTCAATTGCTTAGCCACCAACCATGTACACAATCTAGAAAAAAAGACCCTAGCACCAATATTTGTGGCAAAGGTTGTAAATGTGTGTCTGCAAAAAGAATTGATCAGCAAATGATAACTTTGCCATTATCATTCTTTTATGTTGGTGCATTAGATACAGCGATTTATTTCTTTTTATAGTGAATGTGCCAGTTTTCAACTCAAGTTACAGCTACATCTTTATGATCAACACACAGGGTCATTCCTAGCAAACTGTGTGACAGCTAGCAAAAGCCAATAATAATCGCATTTTAAACATTCTTTAGCCTTGAGCACATAGCTGACAGCGGATCAATTTCTTATTCGTCACTGGGGAAGAGAGACAGACCAGATTAGGGTCTTGGTGATCAATATTACAATGGATTCAAAATTGTGCAACATATTTCTAGTGAATGGGAGTATTTGAATGAGAAAATGTGATTGGTTAGCAACTAAGCAAATTTTTTTGAAGACTTAATTATGTAATTACCTTTTACCAAAAAAATATGTTGAGTGTACACTTTGCAACTGAAATACTGTGATATTTTTAAACACAACGTTTCAATTCCATGGCTTCATCGTAACAATTTGGGCTATGCTAAAATTGGTGTTCAGTCCATTCTAACTAGCGGTAACAGTAAAAGTTGGGAAAAATATTACATACAACAACCACGTAGAACCACTGAGATGGTAAGAAAAAAAAATATCTTTTCAAACTAACTGACATCACATGCTTGAAGAGTAAGAAAATAATGAAAAGAGAGTGACATGTCAGAGCGACATGGGCACATACAACAAACACCGCAAATGCAGTGAGAAACCCAGCGATGCCGAAAAAAATGGAAAAGGCTCTGATTTGGTAGGAGACCAACAAAAAAACAGCAGAAAATGTAAAAATTATTCAGTGCTTGATTCAAGAATCACTCAGAATTATAAAATAAAATGTACTACTAACAGAACAAACCCTTAAAAAATGAAAAAAAAAGGTAAAAAGAACATTATGGGTTTGAACAGTATGAAAATTATTCCTAATACTTGTGCCTGCAACAGCCAGTCTGCAATTGGGAAAAAAAAGAAAATACACCTGACCATCTCAATCAACAAAAATTATGGAGTCCCTTATCGGAAACTATGAATGTGTTTGGACATCGGGTTATTCATTCAACTGGTTTAGCAATAGTCAAGAGACACTTCAAAAATATTTAAATGAAACACGAAGTTGGAATTTAACAGTATATGTATGCACAACATACAGCAGAAAAATATAGGTTTTATTAAGACTACAATGGGGTTGTGACATTGAGAGTTATCCCTCTTTGTTTGAACTTTCTATATTCAACTGGAAGTCGCTACCGGTCGTCAGGAAAATGTAATTGAATTGAGCAGACTAAAAGTTTTATTTTCTGAGAGCTACCACAATGTCAAGCAGATCCTATAATAAGCAGATCCTATACTGGCAAGTGTTATACTTTGTCCTGATTCCACCCATGGTAGACACATCTAAGACGAAAGAATCCAATTTCTTTGCATGTAAGCGATTAGCAGCCCTATGAGTAATGTATGAGGCACTGGAGCCTCCATCAAAAAATACCACAGCTGTATGCTGTCTGTCTGGAGCTTGAACTTCTGAGATGGGATAGATTGAATAAGTAGCATTTCCACTGGCGTTGCACTCGGCCTGTGCATGAGATGACTTCGGTTTATTACCACTAGAGATAGGTTTGTTAGGTTGATGACTTTTATTTATCTGACCTTTACACAACAAAACATGATGATCAGTGCCTTTGCAAATGGTACATGAATCATTCACTGTACAGTCATTTCTAAAGTGATTGCCAAAACATCTGAAGCAACGTTTAGATTTTCTCAAAGATTCAAGCTTCCCTAAAAAAACTGACACTACCTTGACGGACAGGGGCATCCAATCTACGTGTAAAAAGAGGGACTTATGTGTTTTATTGTATTTTTTAATCATTCGCATCAACTATTATAGTTAACATGATCATATATTATTCATAGTTTCATTTTTTAACGTCATAGTAATTATTTGTAATTAACAGTGTTATAATCATCAATGATTATTATTGCAATCTTTACTGTCTTAATAACTATTTTTGTTTATTGTTACACTTAATAACAATATAATAACTATTATTTGTAATCATCATGACTACTTACAATTGTTTTTATAATAACTTATTATAAGAAATAAATGCAACTTTCAATAGTTATTATCATTTATAATCATAGTACAGTTATTTAATTAATGACTACTTTTGTTCTTGTTCACTGCAGCTTCAATAAAACTTAGAATCCTAATAGTACTACATATGATCAAATGATTCAGCATGGTTGCAAATAATTAACAAGCATGTCAAATTCCTTCACGTAACGGCGTTACAGTAGGCGAGTGAAAATAATTTCAAATTTGAAATTAAATAGTTTTACAGTTTTTCTAGTGGGTGAATACCAATGAAATGTAAATCATAATTTGGCGCTAAAGGTTATGTTGTTTATGTATTTGAGAAGTTTTTAGTTTTTCTTATTGCGTGCTTTGCCGAGCATGTTCACATAAGACCACATATTCCACCGCAACTCTATAATAATTTATCTCGTCATTATTTATTATTATTAATTATATCATCATAACCGTAAGTGACACTGATAGAAATTGGGTTACAAGCTCAGAATTCTCTGAGTATAATACATTGTGGAACCTAAAACTGGCAGATGTGATAGTTGGTGAAAGGACAAAAGCTAAATTTGATGCATGTCAGTAACATTTTGATTGAAGGTATCTATAATCATAAATAATAGGTGATGCTTTTGCTAACATACATAATTGAAACATTACACATCATATATGAAAAAGACAACAGCCTTTGCTTATGGGTGTGCATGTGTGGAAACCTAGAATAAGCAATCATTTCAAATAGATTAAATATTGTGGTTTTCTCTACAGACTTTCACTGGTTGAAAATCTACTCATAGGATTTTTTGGGTGGTTTCTGTCTATGTAGCAATTAAAGCTTAAAAGAGGTGATTGATCAATTTTCCGGTTTACTTCAAGCCCAAAGTGATGGATACACACTGATAGAACAAAGCTTTATCTGCAATTTGTTTTGAAATTTTTTGTGGTATAGTTTTCAAATAAACTGCAAAAAAATCAAATTATGCAAAAACAACCCAGCAGTAGTTGTATCAACTAATGTTCAATAGTACTTTTCACTAACAATTATGGTGATATACTAATGGGGTTGTGACATTAAGAGTTATCTCTCTTTGAACTTTCTACATCCAACCGGAAGTTACCATCGCTCGTAGAATAAAATATAGTTATTTCATGCAGACTCGTGACAGTTTTTTCCTTATAGCTTCCACGCTGTCAATCGTATACTATAATGACATGTCCCTAAAAACACTTAACACTATTTTTAAAGACAGCAGCATCAAATCTACCTGCAGCAACAGAGATTTATATTTTTTTTTAGTTTTTTTAAATTATTATTTATTACAGTTGTTATCCACGGAACTCCGGGGCTTGCCGAAAAAAGTAACAGAGATGATGAGTCCTGAAATAACAATTATTCGTAGCAATATCCGGTTGCTTGCAAAAAGTTCAATGTCACAAACCCAATTCATTGAAACTGAGTGAAAAAGCTAGGTTATTACTAACACATTTAGTAGCGGGCGCGTCGTCTCCCTTCTCTTCTTCAACAAGCCTATGATGCTTGTGTTATCATTATTCTAACTATTTTTTTATATATTGATTATTGAAATTTTTTTCATTTTTTATATATTATAATCATTTATAATTACGATTCTACTGTTTAAGAGTGCTATTGTAATTATTAAGGTTATTATTGAATTATTATTACGATAATAATAATTATTAATGTGATGCTTCTTATAATTTTATAACAATAAATAATAATTATGGTAGTAACAACTTATATTATAATTTATAGTTATTATATTAATAAATCAGTTATGATAAAAAAATGAATAATTAATTTTATTATTGTAAACAATTATCACCACATTAAATTCTTATTGTCATTTACACTAATAGTTTCATAGAGGTGTAGATAGATGCTAATGATTAATTACTTGTATTATCATTATCATTATTATTATTATTATTATTATTATTATTATTATTATTATTATTATTATTATTATTATTATTATTATTATTATTATTATTATTATTATTATTATTATTATTATTATTATTATTATTATTATTATTATTATTATTATTATTATTATTATTATTATTATTATTATTATTATTATTATTTCCCGCACAAATACCAGACGATTCATTTACGCATAAGCGTTGCGTTAAATAAATTAATTATCATTGGTGTCTTATTGTATTTATTAACTACTGTACCAACGATCGTATATAATCTCTGACAGCATTGTGGTTATTTAAGGATTATTATGCTCCATAGTTACACTTGTGTGATTAAAAACTTATGTACGTGTAATCTGATATAGCCCTGTAAACTCCGTGGCTTGTTCAATTATATCAATCGCATTGCAATAGCCTGTTTATTCCAATTAAAACATCATAATTCCGTGTTTGTGCATTGTACTCTATATAAAACTTTCAACAACTTCCGGAGTGATGTGCACAGCGCCCTTATAAGGGGGATAATCCCAGTCGCAACCCCATTATACACAAGCCGTAAATAAATCCCTATGCATAAGTACACAGATGTATATATCTTATAGTACATATTGAGATAGGAAAACCGTCAAATGCAAATTCAAAAAACCCTAATATTTAGATTTCTGTAAAAATTTTAGGGCACCTTGCGTAATTGTTTAGAAGTTTTCATCATGATTATGAGGGAACAGGAAATAAACGGTTAATAAGAGCTGACAGATGACATAAGGAACCTTCACCTGAGGAAAGCTCCAACTAATTGAGATTAGTAGTTGGGGTGAAGCTGGTTCCGGACCACCTGCAGTGTTTGTCTCAATATCTGATCAATTGATGCCATTTACACCTCATTTCAACTTTAAAAAGTGTATTTTTGTCTTCAAACTACCCAAATTTTAGCATCAAATAGTGTAGTTGTGGTATAGAACCTTGCTTTGGCTACCATATTTATGCTAACCTGTTTACTACAGTTCAAAGCATGCCGGAACTGAACACTTTTTTGTTGGGTTTCTAAATATTCAAGTCTTAAGCAGCAGACTGGTGTATTGAATAACACTCTAGGCCTACTCAGTCTTGATTTACAAGCTTGCTAAAAAGCCATTGGCCCCAAATGCTCGTCGCATCAGCTGAAATTTAGCTTACTATAACTTCAATTGATTGCCGAGTACGTCATCTTCGGATTGTGGGCGTGGTCAATTATAACAAATAACAGCAAATTTTTATAAATGAAGTTACATCTGCGTTAAAAATGAAATCTGATTGGGCAATTAATTTAGTCTTAGGGCTACTGAGGGTCATTTCAACAGGAATGAAGAATCCTTATGAAGACACCCATCAAAAATTGGTTCTGAGATTTAATGTTGGGCTTTACAGTTATGCGCCATCTTCCAGCTGGCTTAACTTGCACACTACAATAAGATCAGAATTAGTGGTTTCTCTCAATATGAATGCAATTAGTCCACACGCATCGTAAACAAAACCAACGGTTGTTTATTTTGCAAAATTTCATATGTAATATGGTAACAAGAGACCATTGCAGGATTCGTCAGGTGGTCCAATGTGATCTCAATCACAAGGATCATCTTATACTCTCTACATCAATTGGATAGATAAAAATTGTGCTTGTTTTGGTGAGTTAGGGAACGATTGGTATTCATACAAGAATCGACAAGTAGTGAGTAAGCAGAATAATAATAAATAAAATAATGAAAATGAATAGCGGGATCTGATTGGCTAAATAAATACTGTACAGCAAAGAAATAAATATATTTCTGGTTCAACGATGACGTCAATTTGAGGCAATGTAAAAATTGGGGCGCATTTCTGGTTGAGGGGTATTTTGCAGGCTTGTAGATCAGCACTGAGTAGGCCGAGAGGGTTACTCAATACATCAATCTGCTGCTGCCAAGACTTGAACATTCAAAAATTCAAAAATTAGGGCGCATTTCTGGTTGAGGGGTATTTTGCAGGCTTGTAATCAGCACTGCGTAGACCGAGAAGGTTATTCAATACATCAATCTGCTGCTAACACTTGAATAGTCAAAATTTCAACAAAAAAATGTTCAATGCTGGGATGCCTCATCCCATACCTAAATTCAGAAAATGTGTAAGCAGTAAATCATCTACGGTATATCTCGGGTACAAAGTATAATAATAAGCTGATAAACAAATGATGCATAGTTTGACTTGCAGATTGAAGATTCATGTGAACCTTGAACAGTTTTTCTTATCAGCAAAATCACTTGAAAGCTTTATGAGATAAGCTAGCATCTATATTGTTTGCATTAAGCAAGCATTGACTAGGGATGGCAAATCGACCCAACAACCCCCACCTCCACCTCCTTATGAGGCTGTACAGCAACAGTTTTATAATGATTTGGAAAATATTAATGAACCAATTGAGTTTCCTCTGCAAAAAATTACGATAAAGTTATCTGCAAAGATAGACAAAAAGAGAAGTATATTACAAAGCAAACAAATGTTTATGAGGTAAGCAAAAGGTAAACGGTGAGTTGTAATATCAATATGATTGAACATTTAATATATTTTTAAATTTTTAGAGAACAAACTGAAGCAGTTGCTAATTTGCAGCATAAAATAAACATCATGGAAAAAGAAGGTGAACAGATTCATGCCCAGTTTTTATATCAGCAGCAACAGCGAAGAACATACAGTTGATCACTTGTATTTTACACCTGAAGATTGGTACACCCATTTTATTTTAGTACCATGAAACAATTTTGTAGTATAATACAAGTCACTTTTTAGTCAGCACTACACTTTTCCAAGTGGCTTTATCTATATATATGTGTATTATTTAAATATATTATTTATATATATATATATATATATATGACATAATGACATATACATAATAATATATTATTCTTATTTTAATTTCTATCAAATTATTATCTACCATTACTGCTTATGCCTTACATTATTATAATTATTGTTGGTATTATTATTATAATTATGATGATTTATTAATTACTTACCAGATACCAACCACAGGCCTACTGCTGTGTGTTGTTACAAACAAACACAACATCATAAGTTTCCTAAAAGCACTGACAGTCACAACAACAGTGGTCCAATTTTTCCCTAAATTTTTTTTGTGCAGTAGTAGGCCTGTGCCAAATTATTTAATTGTTTATTCATTACATAATAACTAATAATAATTATTATTATAATAAATAATAAATAATAAGAAATTAATAATATCATCATGATCATCATGATGATGGTGTAGTTGGTGAGTATCTCAGTTAGTAATTAACGTCTACAAATTGATCACGAAATATGACGTCACACGTCAAAATCATTGATACAAATATTTGTAGCACCTGGTCTTTTTCAGTTTCCAAATGTTCAGGAATTACAAAATGTTCAATAATTTGGGACCATATGCTGCTAGAAACAAAATTTTAAAAGGGTTTAATAGGATACACTTTGCCGAATGAGATTAACCAATCACTGCACTGCTTACAAATGTGTATGCTTGAGAAAAAATGCTTGAAAACCACGTTGAAAACGAGAAAATTCCCAGTGCGCCGATGGACCATATGATTTTAGTTTATGTTATATCACTAGCTTGTCATATTACCGACCTGTTGATATACTATTTGTTATAGATCCTTTACATCTGGAGGTAGGAAAATAGATTTAATAATTCCCTTGCCAAATAAGAACGCAATTGTTTTTAATACATATTATCATGAAGCAATTAGTAACTAACCGCAAATTAATTACGCTCGCTTGGTCACGCGTCACGGATTTCACTCTAATGTATCAATAATGAGGCGTTAAACTAACCGCAGTGCGAACATCATGAAACAAAGTAATTTTGGGGCTTATTAGAGGGTCATTTTTAAAACTCATTTTCTCAGTAACTATCAATGAGAGACAAAAATGTTTACTATTATTGTGACTGCAAGATATGATTCTACGTCATGATATGTTTTTTAGCGTCCCAAGGCTGATTTGAAAAATATAGTTGTATTGGCTAGGTAGTATTAATAAGAAGTAGTAGTATCATCATTATTATTAATTGTTATTATAGATAGATAGCAGGACTCTCTCCAGAGGAGCAGTCCGCCCGAGGTGATTCTGCCCGCCAAAAAACTATTGTCCATAATTAATTAATAATAATAAATAATAATAATAAATTTATTTATTTTAATAATTATAGACGCTACAACGAGTTGAATTTGGTACCACGTGACCATATCAAAACCGCAGTCTAAAAAATTGTCGTACCCTGAGGTTATAAACATTTGTTTTTATTGTTTTAGTATTTCTGGAACCAAGGTTACTAACGCCAAAGTTTAAAATTCATCTGATAGCCA